>CM042182.1:35467041-35480328 GCA_023376005.1 Doryteuthis pealeii | reverse complement strand
AAGTTGTGTGGTGAGAGGATAATTTAGTTGTTTTGAGTGGCGACGTTCAGAGGAAAATCACCAGATGTTTGTTGGTCATACTATTTATATTTGTTTATTTTATCACTAGGTTAAAAAAAAATCTATCTCGGTTTTATCGAAATCTATTCAACTTCCTCTCCTTTCTCCATTTTCATCTCTCTCTCTCTCTCTCTCTCTCTCTCTCTCCCTATATATATATATATATATATATATATATATATATATATATGTGTGTGGTGTGTGTGTGTGTGTGTGTGGTGGTGAAGAAAAGGAAGTGAATCCGACGGTATGTACATGTTTTAAATGGGTTAAGTGGTGAGTTTATTGGCCGACGCAGCATGTTTCGAGCTATTAATTAGATCATCTTCAGTGCATTTGTTGGTATATGGAAGGTAATAAGAAATTTTTTATCACAGAATAACGAGGAAAGCGAGTGGTAGTCCTTGTTGTTCAGTCTGTTTAAAAAAATTTGAGGTTTGAAAAAAGGAGACGGTTTGAAATATGACGTCAAATATTCTCTTTTACGGTGTGAGTATGGGACGGTGTAAGTGCGTGTATCGAAAGGAAACATTGTGCATTTTTTCGGTGTGTGGTTGCGTGTGTGTGTGTGTGTGTGTGTGTATTTGGGCAGCATTCTTTCATTTATGCATGTTGAATCAAACAAAAGACACATCTCCGTTTAACAATTTTATTTGTGATTTTTTCAAGTTTTCTCGCCAACTTTTTAATATTTGGGTGGAATTCGTGGATTGTCTGTGTCTGCCTAGTATCCTGTGTAAAAATACTAGTGAGATTCGAACCCATTTAAGCTACATTCTACTGTAAATAAATATCAATACTATTGATTTCCTTGAAAAAGGTGAAAATGTAAACAGTGTTTCCTATTGCCAACACCTAGAGAAATATTCACTTTATTTATTGAATGTCCCTCGAATAAATCTACAATGTGCCTGGTTCCCTAACCGATCGGACAGCTTAAGCGCTTTGCTATCGTTACCCACAGAATGCGGATTTTAACTGTTTTAATACACACATCTGTATGTATGTAAAGGCCACCATAGAGTGCCCATCCCTTTTATAGGAGAACGTTGCGTTTATATATATATATATATATATTATATATATATATATATATATATATATATATATATATATTCCCCTGAAGATGGCCCGTAACGAGAGCAGAAAAATTATGGCAAATACATTAGCCAATTCCATCCTGAAATTTCATCTAATCAGAAACTTGAAAGGACAATGAACACAATTTGAAGACACAAAATATCTGCGCAGTTCAACGATATATATATATATATATATATATATATATATATATATATATATATATATATATATATATATGTGTGTGTGTGTGTGTGTGTGTGTGTGTGTTACATAATCTATGCGGTTGCATAAGATTATTGTCAATCCCCTGTATTTCTAAGGGGATGGCCCTTTTCATATCACGGGCGGGACTTTCCATGGAATAGTACAGGAAGCCCACGAAATACGTGAAATCACGTGGGACCTGGTTGAGTCCTCAGTTTTCAGCTTGGACAGCAGGCAGTGAAGATGTCTGCCTTAACTGTACTCACTCTGCATACGCGCGCTATGTTAGTCAGATATTTAGTTACATGAAATGTTTAGTTAAGGAAATAAAAGTTTAAGAAAAATAACACGGTCTTGTGATTAATGATGTCTTGGTAACAAGACTGATATAGAAGAAATGAGTTAAGTGCGACCGACCACCAAGACGAAGACCAAGACGATAGAAGAGCCACCAGAATGAAGAATAGAAGAAGAACCTAAGATAGAAAAGATGGACAGCAGAATAATAGAAGAAAGTAATGAAAAGGGTATACATATAATATATATATATTATATTATTATTATTATTATTATTATTATAAAGCCGAGTTAATCAACTTTCGCTTCCTAAAGGCCTTTTTACTGTTCAGCTTAATGACACTAAAATTATACTAAATTATTCCTTAATTTTACGATTGAATTATGTTCGTTAGAGAGAGAGAGAGAAAGATAGAGAGAGAGAGAGAGAGAGAGAGAGAGAGAGAGAGAGAAATTGAAATGTATTTCTATGTTAAATGTCACAACTAACAACCCATAGCTTAAATGAGGTCAAACATTTATTTCTTAGAAAGCTTACAAAATGATTTTAAGGTTTCGCCGACCGTATTTTCTTATTTTTTATTCCTTTGCTAACTCCCTTTTCCTTAATCTCAATTATCTATCCAGAGCTGAATGGGTGACCCAAACCATCACGTGTTGTCTAGTATATATATATATATATTATATATATATATATATATATATATATATATATATATATATATATATATATATATAATATAATATATAGGAGAAATGTGCTTAATTAAAGTCGTACCTAATTTTAAAGTTAATTAATTAATAATTAATTAATTAGGCGGGCATACCTATTCAAATGTAAGGCTAAATAAATCGAGAAAAATGCTCCCAAAAATTGTCGGCTAAAAAAAGCCATATCAAAACACATCGTTTGTGTATTTATTTCTCATACTGTCGTGTAGAAAAAGTCACTATGAGAGGAATAAGAACCTACTTCTAAACAAAACGAAAAATCTAAGAAAGTCCGGTTGGTGTAGGGGTTACGGTGCTCGCCTGTCAGCTTGACAGTCAGGGTTCGAATCACGCACAAGGCGGTCTTCCTATCTATAGCTCTGCTGATGAGGCCTAATAGGCCGAAATATACATACAGAGATTGATTTTTCTCGATTTGTCTAGCCTTACATTTGAATAGGTATGCCCGCCTAATTAATTAATTATTAATTAATTAACTTTCAAAATTAGGTACGACTTCAATTAAGCACATATTCTCCCAAAAAATGTCGGCTAAAAAAAGCCATATCAAAACACATCGCTTGTGTATTCACTTCTCATATATGTATATTATATATATAATATATATATATATATATGTGTGTGTGTGTGTGTGGTGTGTGTGTGTGTGTGTGTGTTGTGTGTGATAGAAGATGCAACGGCGAACAATTCTCGCATAAAAATTCCTTGATGCAATTATGCAGAACAAGCATAAAATGTTACAAAAATATTAAATACATATCACACTATGTACACTATATATTATATATATATATAATATATATATATTATATATATATAATATATTATGGGGTGTAATATACATAAAGGAAGTCAAAAGAAATGTAGGAAATGGAAAAGAGAATGTTCCAGTATCTTTTTTTCAGCGAATATTTTTCTCGAATATTCAATCTCTTACCATTAAGTGATATTCCCAGTTCTGTCCAAAACTTGCTTCAGTCAAAACCGGTAAGTCGAGTTTTGGAGAGAAAGACTTAAATATTGAAATATAATAATTCTTTATGGTTCTTCTTTTTAGTTCTACGCCATTGTTCTGTTGATTTCCTTTGCTTTTAGTTGAAGAGAATAATGCTCGCTAGAATTCTCCAGAGTGCAACGCTTCTTTTCTTTTCTTTGGTTCGGTTTTATCTTTACGATTTTATTTTTTTGTTGCTGGAGTTAGCAAAGTGAATCTTGATTCGTTTTATTTCTTTTCCGTCTTAAACTCACAGACACACACACAGACACACACACACACACTCTCTCTCTCTCTCTCTCTTCTCTCTCTCTCTCTCTCTCTCTCTCTCTCTCTGTCTCTCCCTCTCTTGCTCTCTCTTCTGTCTCTCCCTCTCTGCTCTCTCTCTTATATTATATATATCTATCTATATCTCTCTTCGTTCTCTGCTCTCTCTCACTCTTTCCTTTTCTTGCTCGACCTCTTCCTAACTCTCTCTCTCTCTCTCTCTCTTTGCTCTTTCCTTTTATTGCTCGACCTCTTCCTAGCTCTCCCTCTCTCTCTCTCTCTCTCCCTCTCTCTCTCCCCCCTTCTTCTCTCTGTCTCTGTCTCTCTCTGTCTGGCTAACTCTTTTCTCACTCTTTCTCTTGTTCTCCCCCTCTCTCTCTCTCTCTGTCTCTGTCTCTGTCTAGTTCACTCTTTCCACTCTCTCTCTCTCTTGCTCTCCCTCTCTCTCACACACGCACTCTCTCTCTCTCTCTCTCTCTCTCTTTCTCTTGTTCTCTCGCTGTCTATTCATCCCCTTTTCGCTCTCTTGTTCTCTCTCTCTCTCTCTCTGTGTTAACTCTTTCTCTCTCTCTCTCTCTCTCTTGCTCTTCTCGCTCTCTCTCTCTGTCTCTGTCTCTGTCTAGTTCACTCTCCACTCTCTTACTCTCTTGCTATCCCCCCTCTCTCTCTCTCTCTCTATCACACACACACACACACACTCTCTTCTCTCTCTCTCTCACACACACTCTCTCTCTCTCTTTCTCTCGCTCTCTCGCTATCTATTGATCACCTTTTCGCTCTCTTGTTCTCTCCTCTCATGCTTCTCTCTCACCCTCTCTATCTTGCCCGCTCTCTTGCTCTCCCTATCTATTGTCTTTCTCTCTTTCTCCTCTCTCTCTTGTCTGTCTGTCTGTCTGTCTCTCTCTCTCTTGCTATTGCTCACGCTGTCTATTGCTCACCTGTTCGCTCTCTTGTTCGCTCACTCTCATGCTCTCTCTCACCCTCTCACCCCCTCTTTCTCCCTCCCTCTCTTGATCCCCCTCTCTCTTTCTCACTTGCTCCTTCTCTATCTCTTGCTCCCTCTTACTCTTACTCTATACCACCCACACCAAATTCTACCCTTGCATTGAAATCGTGTCAATTTATTAAAAAAATCCTTAACTTGTTTTCTGGTTTCCATTCTAACCTCTTGTCTCTCTTAGAATATTTCCGTCATTCACAGAAAAGTTCGGGGTATTCATAATCTGTATTTACTGACATTATCTACATACGATGTATGAGTAAAAATCTTATCTAGATACGATGTTTGACTAAAAATCGTTTTTACATACGTTGTATGACCAAAAATCCTTTTCTGGATACATTAAATGACCAAAAATCCTTTCTGGATAGATTGTATGACCAAACATCCTTTCTAGATACTAAAATGTATCTAGAAAGAATTGTTGGTCATACAACGACCAAAAATCGTTTCTAGATACGCTGTATGACTAAAAATCGTTTCTAGATACGTTTTATGACCAAAAATCGTTTCTAGATAAGATGTACGACCAAAAATCCTTTCTAGATAAGATGTATGACCAAATATCCTTTCTAGATACCGTGTATGATCAAAAATCCTTTCTAGATACGATGTATGACCCAAAATCGTATCTAGATACCTTGTGTGACCAAAAATCCTTTCTCGATACGATGTATGTGCTAAAGTCGTTTCTACATACGATGTACGAGAAAAAACCCTTTCTAGATGCGATGTATGACCAAAAATCTTTTCTAGATACAATGTATGACCAAAAATCATGTCTAGATACGTTTTACGACCAAAAATCCTTTCTAGATAAGATGTACGACCAAAGATCCTTTCTGGATACGATGTATGACCAAAATCCTTTCTAGATACGATGTATGACTAAAAATACTATCTAGATACGTTGTATGACAAAAGTCCTTTCTAGATACGTTGCATGACCAAAAATCCTTTCTGGATACGATGTATGACCAAAAATCCTTTCTAGATACCGTGTATGACCAAAATTCCTTTCTAGATACGATGTATGACTAAAAATCCTTTATAGATACGATGTATGACCAAAAATCGTATCTAGATACCTTGTATGACCAAATATCTTTTGTTGATACGATGTATGACCCAAAATCCTTTCTTTATACGATGTATGTGCTAAAGTCGTTTCTACGTACGATGTACGAGAAAAACCCTTTCTAGATGCGATGTATGACCAAAAATCCTTTCTCGATACGATATATAACCAAAACTCACCCCATTCTATTTTAAAACTATCATAAAATCGTAAAAGTTTTAAAATTTAATAATTATTCGAAACATTTATTAATAAGCAGGACCTGTGGATACACCACAATATGACAATTTAATTATTATTACGTTTGATATGTTTGCTTAAGAGCTAGTGCTAAATACTTTAATATGTAAAACTATAATAATCTTGATTTAACTCACTCACTCTTTTTCTTTCTTTCCATCTTTTCATGTTCGATTAAAACAGATTAACGTTATCGCTTCCGCACACTCACCCTTATCTCAATCTTTCCCCTACTCTTTTTCTTTCTGATCCTGATTTAACTGTTTCTCACACCTTTTCTTTCTTTCCTTCTTTTCATTTTTTCATTATTTTCGATTTAAAGGGGTTAGCGTTATCGCTTCTGAGCGCTCACCGCCTCTATCTTTCCCTACACTCTTTTTTCTTTCTTTCTTTCTTATTATATGTTTTCTGTGTAGCATGTCCTTTTGATATCAAAAGGAATAGTCTATTATAGGTAAGGTGACTATACTCATAATAGATAAGAATTCATCGGATAAGCGGCATCAGATAATCCGGATTTACATTTTTTCATTTATCTTGGACGTTTTGGCGGTTTCATTTTTTCACTAGATAGATAGACACATATCTAGACGAACATACGTGCATATAGACAGACAGACTGGCTGACGTGCAAACACATATATATATATATATATTATATATATATATTATATAATATATATTATATATATATATATATATATCCATACAGATAGAAATAGTATAATCTTTACAGATCACTGCAGGCTCTCCCAATCCTACAACCCCGCCACCAAAACCTTTCCTCTCATGAGATTTCAAGTGACTCATCAATCACACTGCAGAACTACAGAGTTTTATGCAAATATAGCATAGGATGGACGTCCTTCCCACTGGACTGAATTGATCAGATTGTACAATTTTATACTTATGTACCACCATATGTTTATTAAGACCAGAGGCCGACTTACAAACTTTGTTACAGATAGTACAAGTCAATTTTTTTGTTCCTTTGGTGTGCAGGATTTGTCTGTGATGAGATTTCCGAAGATTGACATATCCAGCCTTAAAAAGCAGAATCCAACCACACGTTTGACATTTCCAGCCCTCCATGTTCTCACCAAAAATGATAGGTGTATCCCTTTCGAAGTTGACGCTTGAGGTTTTCATGCCCAATTCATTCACTCTCAAAACTGGTACAGCCATCTTGCACATGAATTCTCCATTTAACCCTCTTCAATGCCAACCTTTCCAAGTCGTCAGGATCTATTTTTATTTTTTTCTAGTTTGCTATTTAAACAATCCTCATAGATCTTTCTAAGTCTATACGTATGTGTTTGTTTGTGATTTTTTATGTATGTGTATGTATGTATATATGAGGTTAAGTAAACAAACAAATGTGTTTATTTTTGTATGGCTTTAAGCCGACAATTTTTGGAGGATATGTGCTTAATTGAAGTCATACCTAATTTTGAAAATTAATTAGTTAATAATTAATGAATTTAGGTGGGCATATATGTTCAAATGTAAGGCTAAACAAATCGAGAAAATGTCAATCCTTGAATGTACATTTCGACCTATTAGGTCCCATCAGCAAGGTTATAGGCATGGGAGACTGCTCCGTGTGTGACTCGAAACTTCGACTGTCAAGCTGACAGGCGAAGTCTCTAGCCATTACACTAGCTTGCCATTCCCACATTCTTCGTATGTTTTGAAACTTATTAATATTCCACTTTTTATTGACTTGCTACACGATAGTATGAGGTTAACTAAACAAACAAATGTGTTTATTTTTATATGGCATTAAGCCTACAATTTTTGGAGGATATGTGCTTAATTGAAGTCATACCTAATTTTGAAAATTAATTAGTTAATAATTAATGAATTTAGGCGGGCATATATGTTCAAATGTAAGGCTAAACAAATCGAGAAAATTTCAATCCTTGAATGTACATTTCGACCTATTAGGTCTCATCAGCAAAGTTATAGACATGGGAGACTGCTCCGTGTGTGTCTTGAATGTATGTATGTAGGTAGGTAAGTATGTAGGTATGTCTTAGGCATAAGCCATAGAAAAGGTATATAGATTGCCTGAAGTTTACCTTGAAAAAGTGTAGCATTGACGAGAAAACCTGGGAGCGCAAAGATTTGGACCGTGGGCAGTGGAGAAAAACTTTGCTGGAAGGCACAAAGAAATTTGAAACCAACCGTAGGCAACATGAACTATTAAAGCGAGATGTTCGCAAGGGAAAAGTTAATAAAACAGACGACCAAGGGCTTCAAATCGGTCTAGTATGGGAACAATGCGGAAAGGCCGTGTCTGAGCAGAGCTGGCCTGATGAGTCACCAAACTGTGTATCGCCGGAATGGACCATAAAATACCCTGTGCTCCCTGGAATAACTTGTGAATGTGGGAAGATGTGCAAGACTTTAGCTGGACTAAAAGCCACATTTGCGCAGCTCACCTTTGAACTTGTTGAACTTTTTGAAGCTCATCGTTGTATTCTTTGAACTTCTGAACTTTATTTTATAATTATTTTTTGTTGGCGTTTTAGTATATAAGGCGTGTGGTAAATGGTCACTTCTACTTATAGACTCGCCGATAACCATGTGACCAACATATTGACCAACCACTGGCAGTATTCTGCTGCTGATATTATTATTTATACTGGCTGTTCTGGTCATACCTACACACATTACTTGGATCTTCGTGGACGACGGAACATAGGATTGTAACTCAGGACTTATTCACTTACCAAAGTATTCTATAACTCAAGACTTACTTATTTACTTTAAGTTCTTTACAACTGGCCAAGGATGGCGGCCAGATACTTAACATTTTTATCAAGCAATGGCAATACTCGAACACGAGTTTGCTGCCATCATGTAGGTATGTCTGAAAACGGTTTCGTGATAGTGTGAAGGAGTGTCTAGTGTGCTTTGATATTCTCGTCCATAATTAGTAGTCCCTGACATCTGATCGTGGGCAATGGAAGGCTGCGATATACAGAGGTGCAGAACTGTTTGAAGCTGCAAGGGTGGAACGAGCAAAACCCAGGAGAGCGTGTCGAAAACGAGAAACTCTGTCAGCCAATTCTGGTGATATGTGAATCTGTGAGGAGTGTGACTGGTCCCTGTTGTCAAAGGTGGGCTTGGTCAATCACATGAAATCACATGACAGCTAACCGACTGCAATTGTTGTCTCTACCATGCCACACTCTCAGACCCTGCATGATCCCGAACATGATGACAATGATGAGTATATAACACCTGTCGATGTAGTCAACACCGATCGTTTTGTGTGCCAGATATGTTCAAGGATATGCAGGATTGGCAGGATTAAAAAGTCATGAACGAGCTCACACACGACAATAGATGAAGGAGTGGCAGACGTCTGACAAGACGTTGCGATCATTATGTATGTCTCTGTATGTGAATATGTATATATGTCTGTGTACTAGCCAGTCTATCTGCCTATATATATATATATATATATGGGGTGTGTATGTATGTAGGTATATTTTTCTGTATATGTTTGTGTGTCTATGTATCTCTATGAGCGTGTATATATATCGGTGTGATTGTGTGCTATATATATATATGTGTGTGTGTATGTATCTAATTATACGTATGTATGTCTGTCTATCTATATGTAAGATATGAAATGATTATTTTTGATTATATACGAATACATTTCAGTATAAACGTGAATAGACATGCAGTTGTCAGTTGATATAAAATAAGTTTCGCGCGTAGAAAGCCGATGGAAATCCCGGGGTGTAAGAAATAAGAGAATTACATCCGCCAATAGATATGAACATACACATGCACACACGCACACATACACAGACAGACACACACACACAAATATATATATATATATATATATATATATATATATATATATATATATATATATACTCATACGCACATACACACACATATATATGTATATATATATATATATATATATACACTCATACGCACAGACACACACACACACACACACATATATATATATATATATATATATATATATATATTATACACACTCATACGCACACACGAAACACATGCGCGCACACACACACACATATATATATATAGACTCATACGCTCACATGCACGCATACACACACACACACACACATATATATATACACTCATACGCACACACGCACACACGCACCCATATATATATATATATATACTCATACGCACACACGTATACATGCACACACACACACACGCATATATACACTCATACGCACACACGCACACATACACGAACATACACTCATTCGAGCGCAAAAACGTGCACTCTAATAGGCAAAGAACAAAAGCGCATACACTAATCTCTCTCACATATATAATATATATAAATATATATGTGCATGTGTTTCCGTGGGTGTTCTATATATATATATATATATATATATATATATATATATATATATATATATATATATATAATAAAAAGAAAGGAAATTAATCCGACAATATGAGTAAGAAAAGGTGGAATGAAAACATCACACAATGCTGTTAAAGAAGAAAACAATTTATAATATAATCATAGCTGATATTGATCAATATTTCGATTTTACAAAAATCATCATCAGAGCTCATTCACTCCCGTAGTTGTTTGGGTCGGAGAGGAAAGTTAAAATGAGTTTACAAAACAAAAACCTTAATACTGCAAAAAACGAAAGACGTTACAATATTCACCAACGTGGGCATTTCGCGCCATATATATGTCGGTCATGTTCCATGTATATCTTTTGACAATAAATGTAGCGAATTTTTGAGATGTTGGCAACAAGCGAAAACAATTTAAACGGAAGGGGATGGGTGTTAAGAAATGTGACGGTTGGAATTCAAAAGACTTTTATTAAAGGAATTTTTTACGATTAAATGTTTTATTATTTAAATTTTATTTTTAAGTTCTGTGATTCATAAATGATTAGATATTTACTGTAATTAGTTTTTATATATAAAGTGAAAAAGTTATGAGCGGAATATGTTAATATTTTAGAAAAGGAGTTTTTTATATTTTTATTTAACGATTAATTATTTTTAAATTTCTAATTATTATTATTATTAAGTTCTGTATTTAATAAATGATTAAATATTTATTGTGTTTTGTTTTTATATATAAAGTAAAAAAGGTTATGGGCGGAATTGGTTATTATTTTAGATAATGTTAAGCGATTTGGATCTAATGTAAGGTATTATTTTAAACCGAAAACAAAAACAAATAAAACGGAAAAGATCTTATTCATAAAACAAAACAATAAACCAAAATTTAATTTAATGGGACGTAAATAACGGAAAAAGTTATGTGAAGGGGATTTTATGGTTTCTGATAATAAGAGTCGCTAGATAAGGGGATATATTAAAGAAACCTTGTCTTTGGGGTATGGTTTTATGGGTAAGAATAACACAAGATTCCATAATTCTACGCAGTGTTTTATCATGTATGTGGGTTAATATTTTAGCACCTTTGAAATCAAAGGTATGATTGTGATCAAAGATGTGTTTAGCTAATGCATTGTTTTGGAAACCACGTTTAATGTGATATTTGTGTTCCGATAGACGTTTAGTTAAGGATCGGGAAGTCTCCCCTACATATTTCTTTTTACATTTTAAGCAGTCAATAGTGTAGACTCCAGCATCAGAATGTATGTGTCTGGGGTTATTTTTATTTTGAAGATGTTCTTCACTGTCTTCGTGGGGTGAGCGACAGTTTTTATACCAATCTTACTTAAGTTTCTATTTATTTTATCAGTAATAGGATTATTTGGAAGTATGATGTATCTATCAGAGACGTTATTACTATTATGTTGTGTGTCATTGTTTGGAGATGTGATATTATTATTCTTGTTTTTATTATGTATTTTAAATGCCTTTTTTCTGGCACGGTGTACGAAATTTAAGGGGTATTGTAATTTGAGGAAAGACCTCTCAATAAAATTGAATTCTTCATCTAAATGTTGCTTGTTACATATCCTAAGAGCTCGTAGAAAGAAACCAATTATGATACCACTTTTTATCTTAGTGTTATGGTTGGAATAAAAATGGATGTAGTCATTTTTGTTAGTATTTTTGTGATAAACTTTGAATTCTAAACTGTTGTTATTATTTATGATAAGTGTGTCTAAAAATGGTAGGGAGTGGTTATGTTCCAGTTCATGTGTAAATTGGATGGAGGGTTCAACATCATTTAATTTGTCAATAATGTTAATTAAATTACAATTTTTCGGGTAAATGAATAGGGTGTCATCAATGTAACGGAAAAAATTAGAGTTATTTGGTAGAATATATTGAAAGGGACCGGATTCAAAAAATTCAAGAAAAAGGCACGCCAAAACGCCGCTCAGAGGTGAACCCATAGGCAACCCGAACTTTTGTCTGTAGAAGGTTCCCTCGTACTGGAAAAAGCAATTCCTAGTGCAAAGTCTACAAATTTGAATTATCTTGTTAGTGGGTAATGAAAAAGAGGTGTTGATTTTGTTGAGATGGTTTTCTAGGCGAGTAATGCATTGTCAACCGGGATACTAGTATAGAGTGATTTAATATCTAAACTTGCTAAACATTTGTTGTTCATGTTTGGGATTCCGTTAAGACCTATAATTTCGGGAATTGGCACTGCCCCTCATAAAATTGCTAAATCTCTTGCTAAATTACTAACCCCCCTCTTAGGTACAATTAGCAAATCCCATATAAAAAATTCAATAGCTTAATTTCAAAAATAAAAAATATTGACATGAACAACAAATGTTTAGCAAGTTTAGATATTAAATCACTCTATACTAGTATCCCGGTTGACAAATGCATTACTCGCCTAGAAAACCATCTCAACAAAATCAACACCTCTTTTTCATTACCCACTAACAAGATAATTCAAATTTGTAGACTTTGCACTAGGAATTGCTTTTTCCAGTACGAGGGAACCTTCTACAGACAAAAGTTCGGGTTGCCTATGGGTTCACCTCTGAGCGGCGTTTTGGCGTGCCTTTTTCTTGAATTTTTAGAATCCGGTCCCTTTCAATATATTCTACCAAATAACTCTAATTTTTTCCGTTACATTGATGACACCCTATTCATTTACCCGAAAAATTGTAATTTAATTAACATCATTGACAAATTAAATGATGTTGAACCCTCCATCCAATTTACACATGAACTGGAACATAACCACTCCCTACCATTTTTAGACACACTTATCATAAATAATAACAACAGTTTAGAATTCAAAGTTTATCACAAAAATACTAACAAAAATGACTACATCCATTTTTATTCCAACCATAACACTAAGATAAAAAGTGGTATCATAATTGGTTTCTTTCTACG
>CM042182.1:35457041-35462041 GCA_023376005.1 Doryteuthis pealeii | reverse complement strand
TGCCAGATCGTAGCAGGCGTTAGAATGCACCGACTGCACCTCTGCAGAGGGTAAGTCCACCCCAAGGGCCACCTGCTGGCCGGGAGTGCGACCGTGATGCTTAAATATAGAGCCAGGTGGATGAGCAGTTCATGACATGCAATACTCCACTTTAGCCTATCTTGGCTAGACGGGCGGTCGGAGAGGCCCCTCCGATCAATCGGCTGGTCACGTCAAGCCCTAGCCCATATATTTTTTCCCAACCCTATTGCCTTATGAGCCCAACCCTTTATCATATGGGTGCTAGAAGGCGGTGGCTGCGGGTCTACATGTCCTGGAATGACGTTAAACTCTATCTGATGGTGAGGTTCCAGTTGGAGGTTTGGGAATGTGGAGCACCCTTCATCACCATTGCTCCTGTCCACTTTGGACCCGGAGTTGGTTAGTACCTGTTAGTGTTCCATCTATGGGTTAAATAGAAAAATGTATTTATAAAAAAATTTATATCATTAAGAATTGATTTATTTCAAAGTTTATCGCATTAAATGACCCACTGAGAGTTGATATTCCGTAAACAAAACAAACCAAACTTTTGGCTTTACAGGCTGATGTATTTATTGTCGATTTTTTTATATAATACCTTATAACACTGTTTACAAGAAATTGAGGCAAGCACAAAAATATCTATTTTAACCTAATTTGGGGTGGCTGAATTCAGATTTGAAATCCGTTTTTATCATCCCTTAGTTTTTTTTTTATATATGCATACTGTACATTCTGTACACATACTGTACATAAAGGCGCATATGCATTCAGGGTTAATTTCTAAGTTTGTATACCCTTTCGTTACTTCTATTATTCATCTGTCATCTTGGATCTTACGTTCTTCTTCCAGCGTCTGGAACCTAGTCTTGGGGACTTCGTGTCTGGTCTTCTATTTTCTCTGTTCTTGATGGTGTTCGTCCTTGATCATGTCTTCGTCTAGGTCAGTCTTGTTGCCAAGACTTTCATCAACCACAAAACCATATTACTATTTAAACCTTTAATTTACTTAAACTAACATATTTCTCTACACAACGCGCGTGTGCAGTGAGCTCCACTAAGGCAGAAATATATTTTTCTGCCTGACCGTCCAAGCTGAAACTGAAGACCCAACCAGGTCCATTACCACTTACTTCGCGGGCTTTCAGATATCCAATGGAAAGTCCCGCCCGTGATATTAAAAGGGGCTATCCCTTCAAGATACTGATGGGTTGACATTTATATAAAACATGAGATAATTGGTGGTTTTGTGTTGATAAAGTCTTGGCGACAGAGAGCTGAACCTTGTAGAACCCCGTAAAAACTCCTATGATCGAATAGATTAATCTAAGTGACACTAGTACTGTATAGACTATGTCTTCTTTTTTTAGTTATTATGCCCAATAAATGTAACTGATACGAACGCCATTAACCCATATCATAGAATACATAGAGATAATAATAAATAGTATAAGATCCGAGACACCGGGGAACTTATCTCCCACTTAAGAACCTAAACGTTGAGCTTTCAAACAGCCGTCTGGAAGCTAATCAAAACAGCCGTAAGGTAATGACCAAAGTGCACTGACCATAGTGAGAGCAGATAACACTGGTAGGTCAGCTGAAGTAAATGACCATCTAAAAAACAAAACATTCTTCTAACAGTGTTAACCGATGCAAGGGTATACAACATTATAAAATTAATCCCTATTGAATTGAGTACAATCTGATCATGCATATGTCCTTTAGTGTTCACATGTCCATGTGATGTTAATTATTCCCCCAGAGTACCATGTTCTATCATATTTACTGTATCCCTAGTTTTTATAATACCAGTAAAAAAAGCCAAATGTATAAGCAACATCTAGATGGTTGGAAATAAATCAGACCGTATTAAAATACTCTGACGATCTGTTCAAATCTAATACTCAAAAGACTCCCACCTCTTCCTAATATAGACAAGAAACCACTTATAAGAGATCTTAGGAAATAATTTTTGTCGACTCTGCCTTCATTTATTTTACATTTTTCGACTACACTAACAAAAATCCATGTAGTAAAAAAACTACTTAATCAACATTCTTGCCTCCAGAGCCTAAAAATATATATTTTATGAATGGAGTAATCATCGAAACCAAATTGTTATAATCTTTTACTCTATCTCCAGTCGTTGTAGTTTTATATTTGCACATAATTGAAGAATAATTTTTGCGTTAATCTTTGTTTTGTTTGTACGTAATATCAACATCTCAATCGTTGTCCCGGGTTTGCGCTAAGTCGTCATGGTATGCTGCTAGATAAGCGATAGCCGATTCTACACCCCTCTTGATTGTAACCTACAATATAGCGTAGACCCAAGATGGGTTTGTTTTTTGATCTTGAGATGGAGCCGCCAACATATCTTCCTAATTCAATTAAGCTTCTCAATATATAACTCCGACAACTATTATTCATTATTTACTTAACTAATATATCTAATGTCTTGGTACGGTATTTAACCTCTTATGTAGATGGGACCCTAACAGTACTACCCAGGCCACGGTTCAAAGCCGTGGACAACGGGGGTTTAAGCACGGACCATAGGGTGGAATAGCCAAGCTGGGTGCTCCACCAATGTGTCCTCCCAAAGAACCCTCGCAGAGTCACCTGGAACCTCACCATTCAGATAGATTTAACGTCATTCCCAGGACTATGTTANGAGAGGGAGTAGTGTGAATGGGAAGGCTATTTGCATATTGATCTTAAAAATTGATTTTAATAATATATGCTTAGTATTATTGATTTCTAATTGTTTGGTTTTATCTTATTGAATATGAGCAAAAATCTCTTCAATAAATCTTAAAAGAAATCCCTTAACAAGAAGAAATAACTAATATTATTCTTTACTTCCTATTTTAACTAAACAGTTTAAATTAGGAACATTTACCAATGAAAGACGGGAGTAACGTAAAATGATGGAAGAGTTAGTTTCAAAGTTGTTCTATTTTTCAATCATACCCCCTCTGTTCAAAATCTTTTTATCTACATTCTTATTCAGTTTCATTAGCCTTTCTAATTTAATATGATATTTTATTATAAAATTTAACTAAAATACTTGCACCCGGAGGGTGCATATATTTGCTAGTATCATTAAAAAAGGTTTATATAATATATGGCGTGGTTAATTTGCATACTGGTTTTAACAAAACGGGTTTTAATAAATAACTACTTGGTATTATTGATCTCTAATATTATTGTTTTTGTCTCCAATGTATTACCGCCCTCTCAGCTGAGGCATTAGAACGCGCCAACTGCACCTCTGCATAGGGGTTAGACCCCCCCCCCCAATGTGGCCATCTATTCGCCGTGACTGGCGCCAAATGATGCTTAAGGACGGAGTCTTGGTGGATGAACAGTCCATGATCTGTAACACTCCACTTAGAACCTTAGGCTAGACGGTCGGTCGGAGAGCCCCCCTTCGATCAATCGGCTGGTCACGTCAAGCCCTAGCCCTATGATTGTCTCAACGCTATTGCTCTTATGGCAATCATATGATGCTAGCAGGCGGTGGCTGAGGGTCTACATGTCCTGGGAATGACATTAAACTCAATCTGATGGCGAGGTTCCAGTTTTGGAGGTTTGTGTAATGTGGAGCACCTCTTCATCACCATTGCTCCCAGTTCCACTCTGACCCAGAGCGGTAGTACCTATTAGCGAGGGAGTCTATCCCCTTTTCACTAGCGCTAGACAAAGGAGATTGTTTTTTTTTGCGTCTGAGGTGGAGCACCACACTTATTGTCTGCTCCTTACTTTACCGCACATATCCATCTATGGGTTAAATAGAAAAATGTATTTATAAAAAAAATTGTATCATCCATTAAGAATGAATTTATTTCAAAACTTTATCAGCATTAAATGACCCACTGAGGTTGATATGCCGTAAACCAAACCAAACCAAACCTGACTGAGTGCTTTATTCTCAGTTCGTTGACGTATTATTTTGATAAAAATAATAGAATCAATCTATATATCAATACACGTGTTCCTTAATTGTACGACCGTTATCATCTTGCAACCCCCTCTGGTTAAAAATGAGACCTTCCAAATCCCCAAGAGGAAATGAAAAAAAAGTAAATCCTGATCATCTGATCTTGCTTATTCACTGAATTCTTATTTCTTATGAGTTTTTCACCTCAGCATGGACCTTTCCGTTTTTAATATAAAGAAAGGGAAGGAAAAGGACATGCTACACAGAAAAATATAATAAGAAAGAAAAATGAATTACTTGAAGAATGAGAAACTAGTGAATCAACGTATTAATCATAGTAATAAAGTTTTAATCATCATCATCATCATGTCGCGCAGGCAGCACGGATATCATGACAATCTCTCACCAACCTTCCCTATAATTCATTGCCCCTGGGAGTTCTTCAGTGCAGCAACCAACATTCTCGTATAGTTGGTCAATGTAGGTCCTTGGTGGGTTGCCCACGTTGGCATGTCTATGTGTTGGCTTCCACGTTAACATGTCCATGTGTTCGCTTCCACAGGATAACGTCGCTTATGAGCTCGTCCTTGCTTCTCCAGCAGTGTCCTGAATGCCTAGCCCGTCTCACTCGGATATATATATATATATATATATATATATTATATATATATATATATATATATATATATAGCCACACATAACCCGCCTGCAATGGACTGTAATTAATCAATATCTTGATTAATTCAGTGGATTTAACACTGAAGATCCTTATGGTGAAACTTGAGTAGGTTATTCCTGTTTTACCCTTTTATTAATAAATTTGCACTACTTACGTATTGAGCGCTTTATATTTGTTATATCGCTGTCTTATCATTGTGAAACTTGCTTCAACTAATCATTGCGACCAATTTCACCGGTAAGTCACCATTTTTATATATAAAATCATATATATATATATATATATATTGAAGACATATATAATTATTGAAACGTTTTAACGTCAACTCAATTCTAAAATTAGTAAGTAAAAAAA
>CM042182.1:35444541-35449541 GCA_023376005.1 Doryteuthis pealeii | reverse complement strand
CAGTCTTGATAATGATAGTTTAAACAAATATTAAATAGTCTTGATAATGATAGTTTAAACAAATAATAAATAGTATGATAATGTTTGTTTAAACAATAATAAATAGTATTGATAATGTTTGTTTAAACAATAAATAGTATTGATAATGTAGTTTAAGCAAATGATAAATAGTATTGATAATGATTGTTTAAGCAATAATAAATAGTATTGATAATGATAGTTTTAAACAATAATAAATAGTATTGATAATGATAGTTTAGCAAATAATAAATCGTTGATAATGATTGTTTAAGCAAATAATAAATAGGATTGATAATGATAGTTTAAGCAAATATTAAACAGTCTTGATAATGATAGTTTAAACAAATAATAAATAGTATTGATAATGTTTGTTTAAGCAAATAATAAATAGTATTGATAATGACAGTTTAAACAAATAATAAACAGGGTTGATAATAATAGTTAAAACAAATAATATACAGGCTTGGTAATGATTGTTTAAACAAATAATAAGTAGTATTGTGTGTGTGATGAGACGTAAACGTCGAAACATGGTGTCTTTGGATGACTGCTAGTAACAACTACATTCTAGTAATCTTCTGTAGATGGGATTTTTATATCGAAATATTAAGAATTGAGAATAAATCACAGGTTAACAAACAACACTACCGTTACCTTCTTTTTTCTTTATACTTGCATTTTGATAGACTTCAAAACCAACCAGCAAACTAATATAAACTCAATGCTTCAAGCAAATTACAAACCCTTATATATATATATAATATATATATATATATATATATATATATAATATATATATATATATATATATTGTCCCACAAACTATAAACCCTACTAACTGATAAAACGGCAACCACAAAACAATAAATCCTCCAAATAAATAAACTAGCAAAAAAAAACAAAAAAAAAAAGGAAAAAAACCCAAACAAATAAAAAAAACAACAAATGGGCTCTTTGACGGGATCATGGAGCATAATGATAATTATCATTATGCTCTGATGAGGATTTTTTATAAATCGAAATATTGTCAATATTTGCAATGAAAATGGCATAAAAATATATTCATTTTAACAACAATGTGTGTTTTTCATACCCTTTTATCTCTCTTTCTCTCTCTCGCTATATATATATATATATATATATATATATATATATATATATATATATATATATATATAATATATATATATTTAGACAAGAATATAGCAGAGACAAGAAGTCAATGGCACGTGGTAACTGACAGTTTCTCACCAATACGATTTCAAACTGAGTTTGTTTTGGTTTGAAAATCACATAGGTGAGAAACCATCTGTTACCAAGTGCCCCTGACTTCAAAGTCTCCACTACACCTAGCTTATATATTGATTCCATAAATAAATGGTTCTGTTAGTTTTTCACCTACATGAAAATTGCTCCGATGAGTACATATTTGCTTTGAGAGAGTCCTTGGGAAAATTCATGGTCCCAACTAAAGCCGTCTAACTTCTACTATGTAACCTATCCTGTGTAATTCATTTCTAAGAAACAATTGAAATGTATTTACAGTTTAGCTTGAAATGGTGAGGGAAGAAAAAGAAAAAACTGGGATGCATGGTTTAATGCGTCCGTTTAGATTTTTGTGTCAGGTTGCCTCTTTGCATCCCTATCAGCATCTACGTGTGTGTGTGTGTGTGTGTGTGTGTGTATATATAATATATATAAAGTACAAGTATATATTATATATATATATATATATATATATATAAAGTCGTTGGGACGGCCTAATGTCGGTATCAGCCAATCAGCGAGGGAGTCTATCCCCTTTTCATTAGCGCTAGACCAAGGAGATTGTTTTTGCATCTGAGGTGGAGCGCCACATCTACCATCAGCTCCTTACTCCTGTGCTACTCATAACGCTGAGTTGGCGAGGACCAGAATCGAACTAGGAACCTTGTAGTTTCTAGCCGAACGCTCTACCGACAGAGCTAACCCGGCCCATTCTCTCTCTCTCTCTCTCTCTCTCTCTCTATATATATATATATATATATATATATATATATATTATATATATAATATATATATATATATATATATATATATATATATATATATATATTATATATGAATGACTCAGGATTAACAAAAAAATGTGGTTTCCAAGGCCTCTCAATAGTTTTGTTTGTTTCCCATTTTGAAAAAAAAATGGCATAACGATAGACATTCTACAATTACGGTGGCACGATAACGTCATAAACAGATGTACCGTTCCCTAATGTTTTTTCCTGTTTTTTCCCTTCGTTTGCGAATGATGTTTGGGAATGTTCCAACTCATTCTGACGGAGGGGGATAAAAAAATGTGCGGCTGACAGAAAACATCTACGTAGGATGGTAGAGGGCGTTTCTCTATCGAGAGTGTCACCCGGTGATTGTAGAATCAGTTCGAGTGTCAACTCGGTACGAGATACGTAAGCGTCTTGTCCTCTTCCTCCCTATATGCGTCTCTCTCTATCTCCCACTCACTTTCTTTATCTATCTCTCTCTCCCTCTTCCTCTCCCTCTCCCCCCCTCTCTCTCTCTCTCTCTCTCTCTTTTTAACTTTATCTCTCTCACTCTCTGATTGCCTTTGCTGTGTGTGTGCGCATGTATATATGTATTTAGAAACATATGTTTACGCGAAAATTTCGAAATGTTTCCTTCTTTAGCATACTATTGTGTGTCCAGCTCCTTATAGTTCCTTCGTGTGTACATCTCTCTTTAGTATTGCTGTGTGTCCATTTCTCTATAGTATTGTTGTGTGTCCAATTGTCTATAATATTGCTATGTGTTCATTTCTCTATAGTATCGTTGTGTGTCCAATTCTCTATAGTATTGCTTTGTGTCCATTATTCTATAGTATTGATGTGTGTCCATTTCTCTATAGTATTGCTGTGGGTCCAATTCTCTATAGTATTGCTGTGTGTCCCATTTCTCTATATTATTGCTGTGGGTCCAATTCTCTATAGCAGTGCTGTGTATCCAATTATCTATAGAATTGCTATGTTCCATTTCGCTATAGTATCGTTGTGTGTCCAATTCTCTATAGTATTGCTGTGCGTCCAATTCTCTATAGTATTTCTGTGAGTCCAATTTTCTATAATATTGCTGTGTGTCCAATTCACTATATTATTGTTGTGGGTCCAATTCTCTATAGTATTGATGTGTGTCCAATTTTCTATAGTATTGTTGCGTGTCCATTTCTCTATAGTATTGTTGTGCGTCCAATTCTCTATAGTATTTCTGTGAGTCCAATTTTCTATAATATTACTGTGTGTCCAATTCTCTATATTATTGTTGTGGGTCCAATTCTCAATAGTATTGATGTGTGTCCAATTTTCTATAGTATCGTTGTGTGTCCAATTTTCTATAGTATTGTTGCGTGTCCATTTCTCTATAGTATTGTTGTGTGTCCAATTCTCTATAGTATTGTTGTGTGTCCAATTCTCTATAGTATTGTTGTGTGTCCAATCCTCTATAGTATTGCTGTGAGTCCAATTCTCTATAGTATTGATGTGTGTCCATTGCTCTATAGTATCTTTGTGTGTCCAATTCTTTATAGTATTGCTATGTGTCCAATTCTCAATAGTATTGATGTGTGTTCAATTCTCTATAATATTGCTGTGTGTACAATGCTCTATAATATATCTGTGTGTCCATTTCTCTATAGTATTGCTATGTGTCCATCTCCCTATAGAACTGTAGTGTTTCCATTTCCTTATAGCATTTTTGTATGTCTATCTCTCTGTAGTAATCGTGCGTGTCCATTCCGTACAGCACACCATCATCCTATAGTAATTTGTATGCCAATTTACCTATTGTACCTCCGCCCTTGAATTCAGAGTTTTCTTTCTCCTAGACTGGTTACCTAGCCAATCTTAAACAGCCCAAACTGCCCTACTATTTATTTACCAATAGCTTGCGGAAATAGTTTTTAGTATACCTTTTACAAAGGATATTAGACATATGGGAAATAAAAATAGTTTTTAGCATACCTTTTACAAAGGGTATTAGACATATGGGAATAAAAATAGTTTTTAGCATACCTTTTACAAAGGGTATTAGACATATGGGAAATAAAAATAGTTTTTAGCATACCTTTTACAAAGGGTATTAGACATATGGGAAATAAAAATAGTTTTTTAGCATACCTTTTACAAAGGGTATTAGACATATGGGAAATAAAAATAGTTTTTAGCATACCTTTTACAAAGGGTATTAGACATATGGGAAATAAAATAGTTTTTAGCATACCTTTTACAAAGGGTATTAGACATATGGGAAATAAAAAGATCCTCGTGAGGGGATTCGAACACGTGTCACAGTGTTCATTTCTTCTTATAATAATATTTTTGAGTCTGTCCAGGATTAGTGTGAGTGTTATTGAAATATTATATATACTAGCAAATATATGCACCCTCCGGGTGCAAGTATTTAAGTTTTAATGTAATGAAATATCGTATTAAATTAGAAAGTCTAATAAGAAGGCAGATAAAAAGATATGTAACAGAGTGGGGGTATAATAGAAAAATAGAAATGAAACTTACTCTTCCATCACTCCCGTCTTTCATTGCTGAATTTTACTTATTTAACTATTTAGTTAAATTAGGAAATAAAGAATAAAATGACAGTTATTTTTTCTTGTTAATGGATTTCATTTAAGTTTCATTGAAGAGATTTTTCCTTAGATTCATTAAAATAAAACCAAACACTTAGAAATCAATAATACTAAGCACATATTTAATAAAATCACATTTTTAATATCAATATGCAAATTAGCATTCCCATTCACACTGTTAACCGCTATTTTTTGTATATATAAATACAATTGCATGTTATTTGCATGTAGACATGGGCAACACTAATAAAAAGGTGAAGCAATTTTATTAATAATTGAGGTTTAAATATAAATAAAATCATGGAGAATGTGATGTAAATAACGAAGGGAATTCTGACTTGAGTAGTAA
>CM042182.1:35429541-35432041 GCA_023376005.1 Doryteuthis pealeii | reverse complement strand
ACTCGGGAACCTTCTCGGACTCGGAAACCTTTTTATCGGACTCTGGAACCTTTTCGGACTCTGGAACCTTCTTTTCGAACTCGGGAACCTTCTTTTCGAACTCGGGAACCTTCTTGTCTTAATCAGGAGCCATCACGGAACTTCGAACCTAACCCTTTATTTAGTCCTCGGGGGGTATCCTGTTCTCATTCCGCTAACCATAGCTGGGGTAGTAGTTGTGTTAATCATTTTTGTTACTGCCTCTACTCAGGATTGAACCCTGAATCCAGAGATAACTGTCACTTAGAACTGTCTTAACCTAACTATCTTATCCACAAGGCCATGTGCAGGTTCCCGAGTCCGACAAGAAATACCTGAAGCATATCGGCCGAAACGTTGTACAAATAACAATGAAGATGGGGACAATAGTCCGAATAACGAAGATAATACTAATCATCAAGTCTCATCTCAAACATTCAGAGAAATTTTATTTGCGATTTTTTCAAGTTTTCTGGCCAATTTTTTAATATTTGGGTGGAATTCGTGGATTAGTCCACCAAAGTTCATGTCCCGAGTACTTTCGGATCTTCCAAGTGCCATCATCAGGGGCGATGTTTTCCAGTATTCGGGACATGAACTTTGGTGGACTAAACCACGAATTCCACCCAAATATTAAAAAGTTGGCCAGAAAACTTGAACAGGAGATATGTATTTTTGTTTAATTCAATATATATATATATATATATATATATATATATATATATATATATAGAGAGAGAGAGAGAGAGAGAGAGAGAGAGAGGAGAGAGAGAGAGAGAGAGAGAGAGAGAGAGAGAGAGAGAGATTTGAACTCCGGGTATGACATGATGAATAAAATATGCCTCGTTAACCCGCTATTTCTGCACTCTATTTCGAGAAGTACGCAAAAAAGGATTTTCAATATTTAATGCAATCAATATACGTTCAGCTTTTTTATTCTATTTTATTTTCATTTATTTTTGTTAGATTCATTTTGTTTTTGTTTTAAGTCCATTTTCGCCCTTTATGAAGGAATATTAGATACGTGTTCTTATTGCGAATTCATTCATTCAGTCTAAGCTGAACTCGGAATATCATTAAGGCTTTTAGGCTTTTGATAAAGGCAACTAGCTTAACTATGTTTACCTCGGTTCACCGCCATTTGACTAAAGGATACGGCGTTTTTGTTTAATCATTCATATCGTTGTTGGATTTTCGTGTAACTAACATTGCTAAAGGATTCGCCCGGTTATTTCGAGGCTTGTTTATAATCACATTTACATAGGGGGGGCGGGGGCTAATTCAAAATGGCGTCGGGAACTTCGCTATTTGACTCGTATATGGAAAAAAGAGTTTAGACTTCGACATAATGCATGTATATATATATATATATATATATATATATATATATATATATATATGTATATATATATATATATATATATATATATATGAAAGTAAAATGGATATGAATCCTACAGTATGTGTAGAAAGTTTGTAGAAAAACAAGCTGTTAAAAGACCGCTTTATATGGTCGAAACAGATTCTGTCAGCAAACTTTATATAATATATTTATATATATATATATATATATATATATATATATATATATATATATATATATATAATATATATTTACCAAGATAGAATGAACAATGAATAAAACGATATTTAATACAAGGTGTGTCAAAAAGTTAAAAAAAACTCGATACTTTTTTTGATACATATCATATGAACCGACTATGATACACACACACACACACACACACACACACATATATATATATATATATATATATATATATATATATATATATATATTTAGATACGGAACGGCAACCGATATGTGAGAAGGAAATCTCTGAATTCAAACCAAATGCACTTACAAATGAACCATGTGCCGCTGGATGACGGTCATGGGAGGAGTCAATACACGCACCTTTGATGAACGTACTGGTTTTAAATTGAGATGTGATGAAATAAACAGCAAATAAAATGTAATAATTTGATTCATGGGTAGTCGTCTGAAGATGACTTATTTTAAAAACACTTGAACATAGCCCGTGGCATTTATGCTACTTGGAACCTCCTTTAACGAGTGGTAACGATTTTAGCTCCGAAACTACGTTTGAATTCATGGGTAGTCGTCTGAAGATGACTTATTTTTAAGGTAAGAATTCAGAATTTTCCTTCTCCTATACTCGTCACCTAGCCACGGTTAAAGTCCCCAGTTGAATTATATTATCCATAGCTTGACAGAGAGAGAGAGAGAGAGAGACAGAGAGACAGACAGACAGAGAGAGAGACGATATATAATATATATATATATATATATATATATATATATAGAGAGAGAGAGAAGAGAGAGAGAGAGAGAGTTTAGTCTTGAAGATTACTTATTTTAAGGTGAAAATTAAGAATTCCTTCTCCTAGCTAGTCACCTAGCCACGGTTAAGTCCCCAGTTTAATCTACTATTTATATATAGCTTCAGAGAGAGAGAGA
>CM042182.1:35412041-35424541 GCA_023376005.1 Doryteuthis pealeii | reverse complement strand
AGGAAAATTTACCAATGAAAGACGGGAGTAATGGAAAATGATGGAAGAGTTAGTTTCAAAGTTCTATATTTCAATCATAACCCCTCGTTCCAAATCTTTTTATCTGCCTTCTTATTTATTTTCATTAGCCTTTCTAATTTAATATAATATTTATTATATTAAAACTTAAATACTTGCACCCGGAGGGTGCATATATTTGCTAGTATATATATATATATATATATATATATATATATATTACTAACTCCTCCGCATGAGCAGGATACGACACAAGGTCAATTTCTTAAGGCGGAGTTCAACAGGTTTGAATTCAGAGTTTTCCTTCTCCTAGACTGGTTACCTAGCCATGGTTAAAGAACCCACTCTGCCCTGCTATTTACCCATAGCTGGAGGGAGAGTAGGATTCATACCTTTCCAAGGGTATTAGCGCTAAGTGAAATGCAATTACCACGCCCAGGATTTGAACTCGGGGCGACGAGTCCATTCCCATGAATTTAACCATTACGCCACGCGCTTCCTACTAAGAAGTATGCATATATATGAGTGTGTTACACGTTCGTAGGCTCAAACATGTGTATACATACATATACATATATATTTAGCTGTATTTACATATCTATCTATCTATCTATCTATATATATATATATATATATATATATATATATATATATATATATATATATAATGGACTCTCTCGTCTATTTTCGACGCATGAGTGTTCATTCGGTGAACAACCAACACAGTGTTTGGTTTATAGTAGTGAAGGCTTGTGTTGGACCATTCCGCACTTTTTGGCACAGTCGATAGGAAAGAATTGGTGCACAAGGAATGTCACAAACCCAATCAACGACTGACCTCAGGAATTTTGAATTCAGAGTTTTCCCTCTCCTAGGCTGGTTACCTACCCAAGGTTAAAGAGTTAAGTCTACCCTACTATTTAACCCATAGCTGGAGGGAGAATATATGGATTTATACCTTTCCCAAGAGTATTAGCGCTATGCGAAATGCAAACAGCCTTTTCCAGAATTTGAACTCGGGTCCACAAGTCCATTTCCCACGACTCTAACCATTATGCCACGCGCCTCCATATATATATATATATATATATATATATATATATATATATATATATATTATAATGGTATGCACAATAATAACCTACTCGAGTTTTACCATAAGGATTTTCAGGGTAAAATCCACTGAATTAATCAAGATATTCTGTAATTAATCAATATCTTGATTAATTCAGTAGATTTAACCCTGAAGATCCTTATGGTGTTGTAGAGCCTTGATGATATGATGGCCCCTTTCTTATTAGTCTTTCTCCTTATGAGTTGGGAGCAAAAAGTCACCATTTTTCGCCAACTCCACTAAGTTTGGAGAACTATAAATCGACATAATTCTGTCAATTTTTTGAATTGGAAGCTGACATTTTGGGATTCGTCTTAGTCGCCATGCACCACCAAATGAAGATGGGAATTTCCCTTGTAATGTGTGTGACCGTATCTGCAAGTCCAGAATTGCGTGTATGTGTTTGTGTTTGTGTCTTTCCAACAATGTCTTATGTTTCACAGGTACTGAGATGGAGAGGCTACACAACCGTGGAAGACATGGAGTGAACGTCTTCGTCATCTGCGACGGAAATCTAAAAAGAAAAGGGAAGTACAGGGTGCTGTGTGATCACATTCATCGGTTAAGTTTTCACGTCGTTGTAACGAGGCTGTCATGATTAAAGTTTAGGGGCTATCCACCGCACCTAATAACGATGAAGCGTCATAATGATAGTTTTAGCTAGAGGGTCATATTTTTCTCCTTCCACTCGTCAATAGTCTATTCTCATCCCAATAACATCAATACATTGTGTTACGAAAAACAAAAACTGGTTTAATAGAAATTAACTGACTTAAATTCCACCATCATATGTCACCCGACCGAAAGAAAAAAATACCAAAAATCTGGAAATTAACCGAATTTAATGAAATTTTCACTATTGATATATCAATGAATAAAATATATAATGCACTGGTTATTTTATTTAAAAAAAAAATTTTTTTCAGGTCAGTTAACTTTGAACCACTTATCTTTGAGGGGTAACATAGATTCTCAAAGATACGTGGTTCACAGGTGACTGGCCAGGAAAAATGTAAAAGTTTAAAAAAAATAACAAGTGCATTATATCTTTTATTCATTAATATATCAACAATGAAAATTTCATTAAATTTGGTTAATTCCCTGATTTTTGGTATTTTAAAAAATCTTTCGGTGGGGTGACATACGATGGTGGAATTTAGGTACGTTAAGTTTGATTAAGCCCAAAACTTTCCCAACTCCGTTTCCAATAGAATTTGCTCTTTACAATGAAAGAACAGGGTACTGTGTGATCACAGTCGTCAGTGAAATTTCCCCCTCGTTGTAACGAGGCTGGTATGATTAAAGTTTACGAGCTAAATGTCACCCCACCGAAAGAAAAAAAATACCAAAAATCTTTCATGAAATGTTCAGTATTGATATATTTGTAAAGTTTTTAAAAGCCATCCTTGGCCAGCTGAAAAGGCCTTAAAGTAAGTAAGTCCTGAGTTATGGAATCCTTTGATAAGCGAATAAGTCCTATCCTGCGTATAAGTCCTATCCTGCGTATTGTTAAAGGTCCAGTGATTTAATCCTATGTCCATCGTCCACGAAGATCTGTGTAATTATGATCAATATGGTCAGTTTAAGTATTGTATCAGCAGCAGAGTACTGCCAGTGATTGGCCAAGAGATATCACGTGGTTCTGGCCGAGTGTATAAATAGGAGGAGGCTTTTAACACACACCATATATAGAAAAATCTCAACAATATTAATGAATAAAATATATAATGCACCAGTTATTTTAGCTAAAAAAAACAATTTTCAAGTCAGTTAACTTTGAACCACGTATCTTTGAGGGGTAACACAGATTCTCAAAGATACTCTGATTCCTATAGAATCTACTCTTTACAAGGACAGAACAGGGTACTGCGTGATCACAGTCGTTAGTGAAATGTTCACCTCGTTGTAACGACGCTGTCATGATTAAAGTTTAGGAGCTATCCATCCCGCCGAAAGAAAAAAATACCAAAAATCTGAAAATTAACCGAATTTAATGAAATTTTCAGTATTGATATATTCATGAATAAAATATATAATGCATCAGTTATTTTATTAAAAAATAATTTTCAGGTCAGTTAAATTTGAACCAAGTGTTACATAATCATTAAATACCTAATGATTATGACAATAGTGTAGAAATCATATTAGTGCAGCTGATGGCCTTGAGAGTGAGTGACAGCGTTTGACCTCACTCTGACCTTGCGTTCTGGGGATGATCGTGAGAACATGAAGGCGATAGAAGCCCCTTCCGGTTTAAGGAGTAAGCAACTCAGTCAGTTAGAACTTAGAAGCGAAGCTAGCAAGATGTAAGGATCCGCGCGCATTGTCTGGTCTGGGGGTTTATGGAATAAAGTAACATCATCGTAAATCGAAGTCTTGTTGTTATTACTAAAAGCTAACAATGACACAAGGCTTCTGATAAGGAATGGTCCCCAACAGAGACCAGACCCGGAATCCCAAGAAGACCAGACCAAGATAGAAGATATACCAGATCCGACCAGAAGAATAGACGACAGAGTAAGACGTAAGAAAGTATATAACATATAGATATATAGTGCCGGTAAAGAGGTACGCAACACAAGTATCTTTGAGGGGTAACACATATTCTCAAAGATACTCTGATTCCAATAGAATTTACGCTTTACAAGGAAAGAACAGGGTACTGCGTGATCACATTCGTCAGTGAAATTTTCACCTCATTGTAACGAGGCTGTCATGATTAAAGTTTAGGAGCTATCCACCGCACCTAATAACGATATAATTAAGCGATATAATGAGGATTTTAGCTAGAGGGTCATAACCAAGACGTTAACTATCCCTTGAATCAATTATCGTGGTTGCGGAAGACGCCTGGCACCAGCAGAAAACTTTCTCGCATTTTATGTGTGTTTACCAAAAGAATATTAACCCCTTCGGCGCTAAAGCACGCTAATTAACCTTTTCACTGCTGTGCCTGCTTACGGCCCAACGACGGTAATTATGTAACCGTATTTTGAATTCTTGTTGTCATCCGTACACCCCTGTGACGAAAACATGCATCTTGTTATAATGGAGATTCCGTTTCTGTCTACCTGAAACCGAAGCTCCGTCACTGTTCGCATCACAATACCCTCAGGAATAACGTAACTTTACGTAAATGAGTATCTAATTCATAGTCAAAATAATTGGTAATTTTCACCTTTAGTTGGCTAAATTCTTAGCAAATAAGACAATTAGAGAAACCTCCCTTGACTTTTACTTTGAAACAAGCCTGTAGCTATTTTGAAAGTCTCCGTGCGAAATAAAGAAATATTAGAAACTTTTTCGAAAACAATACAACTTCATGCTTTAACACAAAAATATCATAAATATGTTCTTAATAACAATTAAGTTCATTTCAGATAATTTTATGCTAGGAATTTAGCCAACTGACTTTCACTTTGAAACAAGACAGTAGCCATTTTGAAAGTCTCCGTGCGAAATACACAAATCTTAGAAACTTTTCGAAAACAATACAACTGCATGCTTTAACACAAAAATATCATAAAATGTGTTCTTAATAACAATTAAGTTCATTTCAGATAATGCACACGCACAATTTAATGCTAGGAATTTCGCCAACTAAAGATGAAAATTACCAAATAATTGATACACAGATAGAGTAAATACTATTTATTAATGAGGTTTCTATAAAAATCAAAGACAGATTTGCCTCAAAGCAATCCATGTTATTAATGCATTTAAAATCCGGACAAGTGTCTTATATATCATAAAAAAAGGTTTACATAATATATTGTGTGGTTAATTTGCATACTGGTTTTAAGAAAATCGGTTTTAATAAATAATTACTTGGTATTATTGATCTTTAATATTATTGTTTTTGTCTCCAATATATTACCGCCCTATAAGGTGAGGCATTAGAATTCACCAACTGCACCTCTTCAGAGGGGTAAGACTCCCCCGAATGGGGCCACCTGTTGGCCGTGGTTGGCAACCCATGATACTTAAGGATAGAATCCAGGTGGTTGAGCAGTCCATGACTTGCAATACTCCACTTTGGCCTTTTCTTGAGCTAGAAGGGCGATCGGAGAGGCCCCCTCCGATCAATCGGCTGGTCCGTCAAGCCCTAGCAATTATATGATTGCCCCAAACCTATTGCCCTTATGGCAAGCCCCAACCCTTTTTCATCATATGGGTGCTAGAAGGCGGTGGCTGAGGGTCTACATGTCCTGGAAATGACGTTAAACTCTATCTGAATGGTGAGGTTCCAGTTTTGAAAGTTTGGGGAATGTGGAGCACCCCTTCATCACCATTGCTGCCTGGTCCACTCTGACCCAGTGTGGTATTACCTGTTAGGGTCCCATCTATGGTTAAATAGAAAAATGTATTCATAAAGTTGTGTATCCATTAAGAATTAATTTATTTCAAAACTTAATCGGCATTAAATAACCCACTGAGGTTTACATCCCGTAATACAAAAGAAAATAATCAAAACATAAAGAAATAAAGGTTTACATAATATATAGTATGGTTAATTTGCATACTGGTTTTAACAAAACCAGGTTTAATAAATAATTACTTGGCGTTATTGATCTCTAATATTATTGTTTTTGTCTCCAATGTATTAAATCAAACTTATAAATGCTTTTATATAAAAAAAAAAATAATTAAAATAAGTATAATCTTTTTATATGCGTTCTTATTTACTTTCATTAGTCTTTTTACTTTAATATGTTTCATTATATTAGAACTCCTTCAGGGAGCTGATGGTAAGAGTGGCGCTCCATCCCAGACGCATAAACAATCTTCTAGGTCTAGCGCTAGTGTAAAGGGGATAGACCCCCTCGCTGATTGGCTGATACCGACATTAGGCCACACCCAACGACTTACTATATTTATATATTTACCAACACCTCCGCACGAGCAGGATGTGACACAGGGTCAATTTCTTAAGCGGAGTTCAACAGGTTTGAATTGAGTTTTCATTCTCCTAGATCGGTTGCCTAACCAAAGTTAAAGAGCCCAGTATGCCCTACTATCTATCCATAGCTGGAGGGAGAGTAGGATTCATACCTTTTCCAAGGGTATTAGCGCTAAGTGAAATGCAATTACCACGTCCAGTATTTGAACTCGGGGCGACGAGTCCATTTCCCATGACTTTAACCATTACACCATGCGCTTTCATACAACGACTTACTATATTAAAACTAAAATTCTTACGCCCAGTGGGCGCACATTTTTGCTAGTTCTATTAATGATTTGATTTGCATTTGTTCATTTGGAGTTTGACTCTACAGCAGACGATGGAATGGCCCGAGTCACAGTCTGCGCTGTGAAAGCTACAAGTTTGGAGGACACTTTTGAGGTCGGGTCGCCGTGTGATGATCAGGTCCAACTGGGGCCAGTGGCCTGACCGTGGATGTCCCCAGGAAACTTTGTGACGAGGTTTGGACTGAAGAGTTGGGGATGCATAGATTGTGGTATGTGCAGAACTCAAGGAGACGTTGTCCATTCTCATTGATTTTACCAATGCCATGATAACCCAAGCAAGATGGCCAGGAGTCGTGGTCAGCACCAAAATCAACACCGTGAAGCTAAGAGGCCCAGAAGAAAGCAGCGGCAACAAAGCATTGGGACATCAACAGCTTCAGGGACGACCTTAAAATGCAACATCTGTGGTCGAAAATTTTTTCAAACAACGGTCTTCACAGTCACAGAAGGCGCTGTAACTTCAGGGGCACATAAAAACTTTATAATAGTCTTCCGAGACTGAAATGCCAATAATAAATACTAATGCATATTCCCTTCTGTGCGTTCTTTCTTTTTTTTTAAATTTATTATGAGTTGTTTATATATATATATATATATATATATATATATATATATATATATATATATATATAACTCTTTTTTGTAGGCATCTACCCAAGGTTTCAAGCTTTTTGATCTTGTCAGGATACCTTTAATTCCTCTGGTTTTTCTGCAAAAACATTTTTTGCGGTTATGTTTTTGTTAATGACTGCAATTATTTCGGTTGAGTTCGTGGACGCTGATAAATCCGAAAAATATAAATCCAAAAATATGTTGAGGCTCACAAAGTTATCTCCCTTTGATTGTTTATAAAATTTTTTTTTTTTAGGAAAATCATATAAACAAAAAACGTTATGTAAAGAAACTTATGCACATTCAAATTTCCTGATGGTAAAATCCTGTAAAATTTTGTAATCTCATATTTTATAGTGGATGTTGAGTTTCACTTATCCATGCGTTTAGAAAGTATTTTTTCTTGTGTGGGCATGCCTTAAATATTTCAGATTTTTTATTGGGGGTGGTTGTCAGTCGATATTAAGGTCTCCAATATCCTGAATTTTTTCGTCACACTCGTTTTTTGTTCATATATTATATGTAAGACAAGGTACCACTATACCACTTCATATGCCCACAGAAGGAACACAGGCGTTACTTATTTGTGTACGACTTCAGTCTGTTATTCGTAACATATCAGCTACCAGTTATTCTCTCGTACCTCAAATTCTATATCTCAACACAAAAGCAAATATCGTAACTCAAAAAACTCGTAAGTTAAGGCGGGCGTAAGTCAAGGTACAACTATACTACTTTATATGCCCACAGAATAAACACGGGCGTTACTTGTTTGTGTACGACTTCTTCAGTCTGTTATTCGTGGCAAAACAACGACCTGCATTTTTTTTTATCATTTCGGTTTCATTTCTGAGAACAACATTGTTGCAATCAGATATCATCTGGGTTGATGGTTCTCTTTGCGATCAAAAGACAACAAATCAATTCAACGATTTCGCTTTTGATCTTGGGGGTTGCCTTGGCGCCAGGGGAAAAATTAGTCTGGTTCTCTTCCGAACAACAATTCTAATAGCAGATCTTTGAAAAGATCTAGGCACACCGGCAATTAAAACACTCTTCCCGAAAAAAACACCTTAAATCTCTCTCTCTCTCTCTCTCTCTCTCTCTCTCTCTCTCTCTCTCTCTCTCTCTCTCTCTCTCTCTCTCTGCAATTGACTCTTTGCCGACGAACCAACTGACGTGCCAAAATGAGTCAGATGTCGATCCAAACAGGAGTGCCAAATATTTGTGTTAATTTTGGAACAGAAATAATAAAGATGACACAAATCTACTTAAACGTATTTATCATTAGGTCAATGTCACTGGTCTACTTTCGTGGCGTATATATATATATATATATATATATATATATATATATATTATTAACTCTCCTCATTTATTACTGAATGACCACCAACAATTTTTCTTAGATCACACACTTATTTAGTAACATGATAATCTCCATTTGATCTCAACACACAACAGATGATCACACTTTACCTATTTAACCAACATTTTTCAACAATAATAATATATTTTTAATAATAATGATATATAACAATATTTCCCCTTAAACCCCCACACATTTATACTCCCTATTGACACCATTCATTTTTTTCACCACCCCCATACTTTCATATTTTCCCAGAAAAAAAACCTCCATAATAAAACTCACCCCATATGTATCATATATGCACATGTAAATATTACCCATGTATGTGGATTTTTATGTAAATGCATAACAACAATTAATATATGCACAATTACAATATAACTACTGATAAAAATAATAATCAAAAACATGCATCTTTATTAACCAATAATTAATTTCACACAATTATAACCACACTTAACCATAAGCAGCTACACACAATTCACATCGGCTAAAATAAAAAATGTAATAATCAAACTAATTAAATGAACTGAATAATAATATAACCACACTAACATTATTTGCATAATTCACTATAAGAATAATGATACAATAATTTAATAATAATAAAAATTATAATAACAATAATAATAATAATAAATAATATAATAATAATAATAATAATAATAATATAATATTAATAATAAATTAATTACAATAACATTAATAACAAAAATTACAATAAAAATTATAATAAAATAATAAATATAATAATTATTATTATAACTATAATAATATAAAAATATATACAAAATTATAACAATAATGTAAATAAATATAAAAACTATAATAATAATAATAATAATAATAATAATAATAATGTTGAAAGGAAAAATGAACAAAGGAGAGAAAATGCTGAATGGATACAATATATTTGATTTACTAACACGTGTTTCGGCCAAGTGTTTATTCATGTATACATGTTTTATATTCATTACTATTTCAAATATAGAATAAAATTTATGATAATAGAAAACTGCCACATTTTAGGTATTCAAAGTTTGTGTGTGTGTGTGTATGTGATAAAAATGTATACTTGAAAATTAATCTATATATATAATTAAAATATATACGTTAAAAATTAATCAATATATATATATATATATATATATAGAGAGAGAGAGAGAGAGAGAGACAGAAGACAGAAAAGGAGACAGAGACACAGAGAGAGAGATAAAAGGGTATGAAAAACACACTTGTTAAAATGAATAAATTTTTATATCATTTTTCATTGCTGATATTAACAATATTTCGATTTATAAAAAATCATCATCAGAGCATAATGATAATTAGGTCCGTTTTTAGATGTAAATGTTTTTAATCCGGACTCATCAAGAGAGAAGCAGAAAATAATTTAAATTCAAACCAGAAGCAGTTTTTTTTCCAAAAAGTGTGTATCTGGTCTAATTGTTCGTCTTTCTCATTCGTTGCGTCTTGCTTTTTCGCTACTTTGCTACGTTATGTTCTTTCGCTACGTTGTGTTTCTTCAGTGTAACAGTTTTTAAAAGAAAAATAAATGCTTTAAATTCAAAAATGGAAAAATTCTCTTATATATATATATATATATATATATATATATATATATATATATATATATAAAATGTTGTTCTGGTTCCAACGGGAGAAAATTCAATATTTTATAAAAAAAGAAGGTCCGCAAAATGTATTTTGTTCTCAAAAAAATGTTTAATTCTTTTTGTTTTACATATGCAACACGTGTTTCATATCTTCTGGTATCTTTTTCAGGCTTTGATTGATAATATGAAAAGAAATTCTTACATGCATGTGTATATATATACATACACATGAGTATTTCACTTTATCAAGACAACCCAAATAAAAAAGTAATAAAAAAAGTTAGAAAATTCAGCTAATGAATTTATTAGCAAACCATCCAAAAAACAAAAACAGCTCTTTCAAAGACTAATGTTAAAAATGAAATTCCTTTCCACTCCCACAAAAACAGGAAGAGGAGGGAAATACTCATATGTATATATATACACATGCATGTAAGAATTCATTTTCATATTATCAATCAAAGCCTGAAGAAGATACCAGAAGATCTGAAACACGTGTTGCATATGTAAAACAAAAATAATTTTTTTTAATTTTCTGAGATACATTTTGCGGACCTTCTTTTTTTATAATATATATATATATATATATATATATATATATATATATATATATATAGTAAAGTCGTCAGGGGGCGGCCTAAAGTCGGTATCAGCCAATCAGCGAGGGAGTCTATCCCCTTTTCAATAGCGCTAGACCAAGGAGATTATTTTAGCGTCTGAGGTAGAGCGCCACACCTACCATCAGCTCCTTACTTTACCGCACATATCCCTGTGCTACTCATACGCTGAGTTGGCGCGGACCGGTATCGAACTAGGAACCTTGTGGTTTCTAGCCGAACGCTCTACCGACTGAGTTCCTGGTAGGCTCCAATCTATGGGTTAAATGGAGAAAATTAATATAACAAAAACGTATTTAAAAAAATTGAATTCATAAATAGAATGTTTAATACGCGTGATGAATGAAGAGAACAAAACGTATTTGGCATAAAATAACCCGACAACTGTTGACGTGCCGTAAAAACCATAAAAGGAGGAAAAAGTTAGATATATATTTATATGAAATTCTCATTGAAAATTCCATTGTCCAATTGTCCGTAATGATATCTGTGCAGCATTAAAAGCTTTAGAAGCCTCCCAATTTGAACCCTTTAGATCAGCGCTCCACGAGGTTTTCTGACAATTATTGATTAATCGGTCAAAGGTCACGGTTAATTTAAGACCGCTCCAGGACCTGGCTAATTCCCTAATGTGCTCTAACAGAGAACATTTGCTCTGTCGTATTGTGTCGCCTCGTTTTCAAAGCTCAAAGGCAGTGGGGGGGGGGGCTGACTATTAGGTTTATGACTCAATATCACCAACGAGAATCAACTGTTAGGGTGGTGATGCTGGCTCAATTGGACAGGCATAACGCCGCAGACAAGACACTATCGCCAATTAACATTACGGCTACCATGATCATCTTCTAGGTGATTAAAGCCCGGTTCATGATAATGGTCATAGTCACCTCGTAAATATCAGCTCGTTTGGCGCCGAGGTGTTTAATTAGTACAAATGCAGCGATTAAGGCCCGTGTGAAACTTTGCCCAACTGGATTCGGCCAATAACCATAAAACAAAGGGCTGTGCCGACATGCTCGGGGGACCCTGAGCCATATCATCAAATTCCTGCTGATTTACAAAGGAATGCCTTATTGACCCTGTCAATTTTAAGCCCGGGGGTAACTGCTTTTTCCTGATACCATTAAGGTTGCCATGGAAAAAATGCTTTCTCGATTTCGGATCCATTCTCACTGCTTTGCTTCCAGTATCGTGACATGCCATAAACGAGATATAATAGAAAGTTATTAGAAATCGCATGATAAATATTAAGTTGTTAGCAGAGCGATATATATTTGCCCAAAAAGACCAAGAAGGCCGCCAAGTAAATTTATTTTCTTACTTCAGTGTACAAACCATTCAAAAGTCAACGTCTCTGATGACTTATAACACGTATGGCACTTAAAAGACTCAAATAATAAAAATAAATAATAAAAACACCAATAATAAGATGGGAAATTATCAAAACAAAACCAAGCATACAAAGGTAGTCAATACAACTGTAGACTATGCATCAAAGAAAAATTGTGTATTCTCATAAATACTACTATAAATTTACTGAACAAAAGAAATGAAATACTTTTCAAGTGTAGACAGTTATATATATATATATATATATATATATATATATATATATATATATATATATAGAATGAGAGAGAGAGAGAGAGATAGAGAGAGAGACGGGGGATGGGGAGAGAGAGAATCATGTAAATACATGCTATCAGCGCGACCTGATGATTTTGATTATTATGATGATAATGATAATGATTCTATTAAAACATAGATACTTTTGCGTAGGGCAATAGAAAGATATGGAGATGGCAACATACAAGAAAGAAAGAAAGACAAAACTCAGGCAGTTTGAGAGAGAGAGAGTGTGAGAGAGAGAGAGAGATGGCATAGAATCATATTTAGATAAA
>CM042182.1:35399541-35409541 GCA_023376005.1 Doryteuthis pealeii | reverse complement strand
AGTAGAAGATAGATAGGAGATAGATAGATATTATAGATGTATTACGACAGAAGGAGATAGATAAGTATTGATGATTAATCAAGCACAAGAAGAAAGATAGACTATTAATATATATATATAATATATAATATATATATATATATATATATATATATATATATATAATATATTAAGATAGATAGGATAGATAGAAGATATGATTATCAGAAGGTATAATGAATAATGCAACAGATAGATAGATAGATAGATAGAAGTTATATAGATAGATAGATGATAGCATGATGATTTAACACTAATGATGATAGATAGAAGTAGATAGATGATAATCCAAGAGATAGATAGATAATTATATGAATACAAGGATAGTAGATAGATAGAAGTAGATATGATAGAAATTAAAGAGATAGTAGATAGAGTTAGATAGAGATAGTAGATAGTAGATATACAAGAAAGGGGTAATATAATAGATTGTAATAAAAAATTAATTAACAAATGTTAAATAAGCCGTTCTAAGTATCAAGTCAATAAATCAGTTTTAGTATCGTTTTAAGTCTCCATACGCTCTATTAAAAATATATGCTCATAACCCTAATCATAGTATATGTCACAGATAGATAGATAACAGAAGATAGTTTAAATAGATAGAAGATAACAAAAGGATTATAATATGTAGATTGAACACATAACATACGATAGTAAGAGATAGATATAAGAATATAAGATAGATAGATAGATAGATTTGCAACACAGAAAATAGATATAAGAGATGGATTGAGAGATATGTTTTAACAGAAATTATATATATATAATAAATATATATTATATAATTATATGATATGTTAGTAGTGTGTGTGTGTGTGTGTTAGTGATTGGTATAATATATAGATAGATAGATATATTGTAATCAAAAATTGTAATGGATAGAAATAGTGATAGATTGAAGATGATCAAAGAAGGATAGTAGTATGATGTATAGTAACAAGTAATAGATGATAGATTATGATTACAAATGTATTACTATATAATATTAAATACTGTGGGGTGGTGGTTGTGTGTTATATGATTGATATATTGTATACAAACTGAAATGAAATAAATTGTTCAAAGGTAAGATGATAGAATATTGTTTGAACAGAAGAGATATAATATGATTGTAATATGATATATATATAGTATATATATATATATATATTTTATATTATATATATATTATAGAATAATAATATATAGAAGATAGATGATAGTGATACGGGAGATAATAAGAGTATGTTCGAGAGATAGATAGATTGATTGATTGTAACAGAAAGAAATTGTAGACATTATATATATATATATATATATATATATATATATATATAGAGAGAGAGAGAGAGAGAGAGATAAGATAGAATAGATAGAGATTAGATCATAAACAGAAGAGATAGATAGATAGATTTATGTCAACAGGTAAGATAGTGAGTTACAAAATAGACCCAACCAAAAAATTATATATATTATAATCTATACTTATATTAGAAATAGATATATAGATGATAGACTGTAGTATGAGATAATGGATGTAGAGATTACAGTGATAGTATTTTAAATAATAGATGTAACTAAGTGAGATGATTTTATTAAGAATTAAAGTGTAATGCGTTCTAAGGTATCCAAGTCATAAACTCACTTTTAGTATCGTTTAAGTCTTCCATAACCCTTCTAAATAAACATAGTTCATGTCATAATGTCCACTACGATAATATATCGACCGCTTATAAGTCTAGAGTACAAATAGCCCAGACAAACCACCCTCTAAAAAAACAAAACAAAAAAAAACAACAACATAAAAACAACTTATATGATGGCATAATGAATATTTACTGCAAAATATTAATATTCTCAAGCTTAGTAATTGATCGCTATTAAATCACCAATAAATAATGTGACCTCTCCCCGCGAGGCCCAGTTAAACGGAACTAATACGATTTGAGTAAAATCCCAGTTGAACGTATTATATTGATAATTTAAGGTGTGTTCACCTTTGATTCTTATGGGAAAAGAGTTAACTGAAATTCTAAAAGTCCCTCGTTAATATCTGTCTATATTTATCAGTATTAGGAGTTATTACACAAACAAAAGTAAAGCCTGTAACATACGGCTTGTAAGTTTTGTTTGTTTTACGCATACTCAACCTCAGTGGCGTCATTAATGCCGATAAAGTTTTGAAATAAATTCATTCTTAATGGATATTCAAATCACTCTATTCTTATTGTTCCATTTTGAACTCTCGTAAAGGAGTGTTTCAACATATGTGAAATTTCCTTTGTATAATTTCAGTAGAAGGAAAAAGGAACGATTGTGTGTTTTTGTTTTACCTCATGGTTATTTAATGCCGACAAAGTTTTGAAATAAATTCATTCTGAAATGGATATTCAATTCGCTCTATGTCTTTAAAGATATTTTGAAAGAAAATCTTAATAATTCTTAATGGATAATACAATTTTTTTAATAAATACATTTTTCTTTTTATGCGTTAAAGTCGTAGGAAATTGACTGCGTCAACGCGAGATTTCAATTCCTGGACGAAGCAGTGGCATTTCACATAGCGCTAATACCCTTGGATAAAGTATGAATACAATTCTCCCTCCAGCAGGACAGACTGGACTCTTAACCATGGCTAGGTAAACCAATCTATGAGAAGGAAAACTCTGAATTCAAACCTGTTAAACTCCGTTTAAGAAATTGACCTTGTGTCGCATCCTGCTCGTGCGAGGGGTTGGTAAATATATATATATATATATATTAAATATATTATATATATATATATATATATATATATATATAGTATATATATGCGTGTGTTTGTTGTTTATCAATTTCGGTGGTCATTTAATACCGACAAAGTTTTGAAATAAAGTCATTCTTAATGGATAATCAAATTTTGTTATTAAACTCATATTTTTCTATTTAACCCATAGATGGACACCTAACAGGTACTACCACTCCGGGTCAGAGTGGACCAGGGAGCAATGGTGATGAATGGGTGCTCTACATTCCCCAAACCTCCCAAACGGAACTCACCATCAGGATAGAGTTTAACGTCATTCCCAGGACATGTAGACCTGCAGCCACCGCCTTCTAGCACCCATATGAATAAACTGGGTTGGGCTTGCAATAAGGCAATAGGGTTGGAGCAATATATAGATGCTAGGGCTTGACGTGACCAGCCGTTTGGCGTGGGGGGCCTCTCCAACCCCTGTCTAGCCCAAGATAGGCAAAGTGGAGTTATTGCAAGTCCTGAACTGCTCAGCCACCTGGGCTCTTTCCTTAAGCATCACGGTCGCACCCACGGCCAACAGTGGCCCATTTGGGGGAGTCTTACTCTCTGCAGAGGCGTCGTGCATTCTAACGCCGCGCAGTCGGCTTAAGATGACCATTATTAAATGTAAAGAATATAGAGTAGGGTAGATCGATTTTTCACTTAAGAAAAAAAATCAATTGTCCATCATGCTAAAGTTGTGTGTTTAGTATACTGAATATTCGTCAGGGTGGCCTAAAGTCGGTATCGAGCTAATCAACGAGGAGTCTATCCCCTTTCACTAGCGCTAGACCAAGGAGATTGTTTTTGCATCTGAGGTGGATTGCCACAATTAAATGTGGTGGAACCCACCGATTTGTATACACATCCTTTGCACTGTCATATACACACATACGCATCCCAATACACTAAATACATACCTTCATTACCAATCATAAACATCTTATGCACGTAAAAACCTTTTGAATTTTTTCGATTTTTTCGATTTCCTTGTATTCGGATCAACGTCACCTGATGNAGAGAAGAGATGAGAGAATATAAAATAAATAAAGAATGAAAGAAAACTTTGTTACCACTAACTCACCAAGAGAACTTGATAAAATCCATATACTATTGCAACACACACACACAGCACACCACATACACATATATATTATATGATATATAGTGTGTGTGTGTGTATGTGAAGAAGAAGAAGAAGAAAAGAAGAAGAAGGAGAAGAAGAGAAGAAGAAGAAGAAGAAGAAGAAGAAGAAGAAGAAGAAGAAGAAGAAGGCAATATAATATAGGAAGAAAGAAAGAAAACCTTGAACCACGGTGACATTTTTACGAGCCACCGAACAAAGGTCTTCTATTCTACTTTTGCTTTTATTTCATTTGTTCATCTATTTATTTGTTTGTTTGTTTGTTTATTTCTTGTTTATTTCTTTGTTTGTTTGTTTGTTCGATCAGCAGACAAGGAAGTGATTTTTCGCGTGCATTCAGATTTATTTATTCATCTGGGAAATACTGATAGATAGATTCCTTCTGATCTGACATCACCATTTAAAGCCACGATGAGTACAAAGAGTAAAAACGATATATATATATTATTTTATATATATATATATAATTCAAGTATGAAAGTAAATTGAGTTCAATGCAAAGACAGTGAGGAACTATGTTCCTGTTTTGTGTATTCGTCTTTGTATTATATTATTCAGTCTTCTGTTTTATTTAATCCGGCACGAGGAGATAGATAGATAGATGTAGTAGATAGATTAGCTCTAGTAGACAAATACATAGTTAGATATATGTGAGAGCTAAGCTAGATAGATAGATCGATGATAGATAGATAGATAGTCTCTAATAGACACATACAAGTTAGATATATGTAAAGAGACTAAAAAAGAATAGATTAGATAGATAGATAGATTGCCTATCAGACAAATACATAGTAGATATATGTGAAGAGACTAAAGATAGATAGATGACTCGATAGATAGATAGATAGATAGATAGCTCTTATAGACAAATACATGTTAGATATATGTGAAGAGACTAAGATAGATAGATAGATGATAGATAGATAGATAGATTGCTCTATGAACAAATACATAGTTTAGATATATGTGCGAAGACTATATATAGATAGATACGTAGATAGTTGCTCTATAGAACAAATACATAGTTAGATATATGTGAAAAAAGAGACTTAAGGAAAATTTTAGATTAGAATTAGAAATCGATAGATAGATAGATAGATTGGCTCTATAGACAAATACATAGTTAATATATGTGAAGAGACTAAATAGATAGATGATGATAGTAGATAGAAGATAGATAGGCTCTATAGACATACATTGTTAGATATATGTGAAGAGATAAGATAGATAGATAGATAGATCGATAGATAGATAGTAGATTGCTCTATAGACAAATACATAGTTAGATTATGTGAAGAGACTAAGTAGATAGATAGATATATCGATAGATAGATAGATAGATAGATAGATAGATTGCTCTATAGACAAATACAATAGTTTAGATATATGTGAAGAGACTAAGATAGAATGATAGATCGCATAGATAGATAGATAGCTCTATAGACACATACATAGTTAGATATATGTGAGAGACTAAGATAGAATCGATAGATAGATATGATAGATAGATAGATTGCTCTATAGACCAATACATAGCTTAGATATATGTGAAGAGAACTAAGATAGATAGATAGATCGATTGGATAGATAGATAGATTGCTCTATAGACCAAATACATAGTTAGATATATGTGAAGAGACTGAGAAGATAGATAGATCGATAGATAGATCAGATAGATAGATAGCTTATAGACCCTACATAGTAAGATTTTTATGTGAAGAGCTAGATAGATAGATTAGATCGATAGATAGATCAGAAAATCGATTGCTCTATAGACAAATAAATAGTTAGATATATGTGAAGAGACTAAGATAGATAGATAGATCGATAGATAGATAGATTAGATTGCTCTATGACAAATACATAGTTGATATATGTGAAGAGACTAAAGATAGATAGATAGATAAGATAGATAGTTATAGATAGATTGCTCTATAGACAAATACATAGTTAGATATATGTGAAGAGATAAGAGATAGATAGATAGATAGATATGTTGCTCTATAGACACAATACATGTTAGAATATATGTAAAGCGACTAAGATAGATAGATAGATAGGTGTAGATAGATAGATAGATTGCTCTATAGACAAATACATAGTTAAGATATATTGAAGAGACTAAGATAGATACGATAGATCGATAGATAGATAGAATAGATTGCTCTATAGACAAATACATAGTTAGTATATCTGTGAAGGGACTAAGATAGAAGATACGATCGATAAACTAAGATAGACTAGATTGCTCTATAGACAGATCATAGTTAGATATATGTGAGGAGACTAAGATATGATGATGACGATAGATAGATAGATAGCTTGCTCTATAGACAAATACATAGTTTAGTATATGTGAAGAGACTAAGATGATAGATAGTCGATAGATAGATAGATAGATTGCTCTAACTAGATAGACACATACATAGTTAGATATATGTTGAAGAGACTAAGATAGATAGATGATCGATAGATAGATAGAGTAGATTGTCTATAGACAAATACATAGTTAGATATATTGTGAAGAGACTATAGATAGATAAGATAGATCGATAGATAGATATGATAGCTTCTATAGACAAATACATGTTAGATATGTGAAAGAGAACTAGATAGATAGATAGATCGATAGATAGATAGACTTAGATTGCTCTATAGACAAATACATAGTTAGATATATGTGAAGAGACTTAAGTATAGATAGATAGATCGATAGATAGATGATAGATTGCTCTATAGACAATACATAGTTTGATATAATGTGAAGAGAACAGAGAATAGATAGATAGATAGATAGATAGAATAGATTGCTCTATAAACCAAATACATAGTTAGCATATATGTGCAGAGACTAAGATAGATAGATGATCGATGGAATAGATAGATAGATTGCTCTATAGACAAATACATAGTTGATATATGTGAAGAGACTAAAGATAGATAGATAGATCGATGGATAGATTAGATAGATTGCTCTATAGACAAATACATAGTTAGATATATGTGAAGAGACTAAGATAGATAGAATAGATAGATTAGATAGATTGCTCTATAAGACAAATACATAGTTAGATATATGTGAAGAGACTAAGATAGATAGATGCGATAGATAGATAGATAGATGCTCTATAGACAATACATAGTTAGATATATGTAAAGAGACTAAGATAGATAGATAGATCGATAGATGATAGATAGATTGCTCTATAGACAAATACATAGTTAGATATATGTGAAGAGACTAAGATAGATAGATAGATCGTAGATAGATAGATAGATTGCTCTATAGACAAATACATAGTTAGATTATAGTGAAGAGACTAAGATAGATAGATAGATAGATAGATAGAAGATAGATTGCTCTATAGACAAATACATAGTTAGATATATGTGAAGAGACTAAGATAGATAGATATCGATAGATAGATAGATAGATTGCTCTATAGACAAATACATAGTTAGATATATGTGAAGAGACTAAGATAGATAGATCGATCGATAGATAGCATAGATAGATTGCTCTATAGACCAATACATAGCTAGATATATGTGAAGAGACTAAGATGATAGATGATAGATTTAGATTGCTCTATAGACAAATACATAGTTAGATTATTGTGAAGAGACTAGATAGATAGATAGATCGATAGATAGATAGATAGATTGCTCTATAGACAAATACATAGTTAGATATATGTGAAGAGACTAAGAAGATCGATAGATCGTAGATAGATAGATAATTGCTCTATAGACAAATAATAGTTAGATTATGTGAAGAGATAAGATAGATAGATAGATAGATCGATAGATAGATAGATTAGCTCTATAGACAATACATAGTTAGATATATGTGAAAGAGACTAAGATAAGATAGATAGATGATAGATAGATAGATAGATTCTCTATAGACAAATACATAGTTAGATATATGTGAAGAGACTGAAGATGATTAGGATAGATCGATAGATAGATAGATAGAGATTGCTCTATAGACAAATACATAGTTAGCTATATGTGAAGAGACTAAGATAAATAGATAGATAGATCGATATATAGATAGATAGATAAGTTGCTCTATAGACAAATACATAGTTAGATATATGTGAAGAGACTGAGATAGATAGATAGATCGATAGATAGATAGATAGCTCTATAGACAAAATACATAGTTGGTATTGGAGGACTAAGATGATAGATAGATCGAATAGATAGATAGATAGATTGCTCTATAGACAAATACATAGTTAGATATATGTGAAGAGACTAAGATAGATGATTAGATCGATAGATAGCTAGATAGATTGCTCTATAGCAAATACATAGTTAGATATATGGAAGAGACTAAGATAAATAGATAGATAGATCGATACGATAGATAGATAGATTGCTCTAATAGACAAATACATAGTTAGATATATTGAAGAGACTGGATAGATGATAGATGATCGATAGATAGATAGATAGCTTTATATAGACAAATACATAGTATATGTTTAGAACTACCAGATAGATTATAGATCGATAGATAGATAGATAGATGATGCTCTATAGACACATACATAGTTAGATATATGTGAAGAGACTAGATAGATAGATAGATGGATAGATAGATAGATAGATTGCTCTATAGCACATACATAGTTAGATATATGTAAAGAGACTAAGATAGATATGATAGATAGATCGATAGATAGAGAGAATAGTAGGCTTCTATAGACAAATACATAGTTTGATATATGTAAAGAGACTAAAAAAGATAGATAGATCGATAGATAGATAGATAGATTGCTCTATAAGACAAATACATAGATATATGTGAAGAGACTAAGATAGATAGATAGATCGATAGATAGATAGTTGCTCTATAGACAAATACATAGTTAGATATATGTGAAGAGACTAAGATAGATAGATAGACATCGATAGATAGATAGATTGCTCTATAGACAAATACATAGTTAGATATATGTGAAGAGACTAAGATAGATAGATAGATCGATAGATAGATAGATTGCTCTATAGACAAATACATAGTTAGATATATGTGAAAGAGACTAAGATAGAATAGATAGATCGATAGATAGATAGATAGATTGCTCTATAGACAAATACATAGTTAGATATATGTGAAGAGACTAAGATAGAAATTAGATAGATAGATAGATAGATAGTTAGATGCTCTATAGACAAATACATAGTTAGATATATGTGAGAGACTAAGATAGATAGATAGATAGATAGATAGATAGAGCTCTATAGACAAATACATCGTTTACGATATTATGTGAAGAGATAGATAGATAGATCGATAGATAGATAGATAGATTGCTCTATAGACAAATACATAGTTAGATATATGTGAAGAGACTAAGAATGATAGATTAGATGATAGATAGATAAGTCGATAGATAGGATAGATTGCTCTATAGACAAAATACATAGTTAGATATATGTGAAGAGACTAAGATAGATAGATAGATCGATAGATAGATAGATAGATTGCTTCTATAAGACGAAATAACATAGTTAGATATATGTGAAGAGACTAAGATAGATAGTAGAATCGATAGATGATAGATGGATTGCTCTATAGGACAAATACATAGTTAGATATATGTAAAGAGACTAAAAAGATAGATAGATAGATAGATAGATAGATAGATTGCTCTATAGACAAATACATAGTTAGATATATGTGAAGAGACTAAGATAGATAGATAGATCGATAGATAGATAGATAGATGCTCTATAGACAAATACATAGTTAGATATATGTGAAGAGACTAAGAAGATAGATAGATAGATAGATTGATAGATGGATTGAAATTGATACATATGAATATATTTAAGTAGATAGAAAATTATAAAGATAGATAGACAAGTATTATACACATACGTATACACAACACATACACACTTATGTACATACATATATACATACATACATATACACACACCACACACACAGAGGGAGGGAACAGAGAGAGAGAGAGAGAGAGAGAGAGAGAGAGAGAGAGAGAGAGAGAGAGAGAGATGGATAACAATAGACAGAACTGTGA
>CM042182.1:35372041-35389541 GCA_023376005.1 Doryteuthis pealeii | reverse complement strand
ACAAGGGTCCTGCCAAACACTAAGAAACACAAGGATTCTGCCAAACACTAGGGAACAACCAAGAATTCTGACTTACACTAAAGAACACATGTATTCTGCCTAACACTAAGGAACACAAGGATTCTGCCTAATGCTAAGGGACACAAGGATCCTGCCAAACACTAAGAAACACAAGGATTCTGCCTAACACTAAGAAACACAAGGATTCTGCCAAACACTAGGGAACAACCAAGAATTCTGACTTACACTAAAGAACACGAGGATTCTACCTCACACTAAAGAAGATAAATATTCTACCTAACACTAAGGTACACAAGGATTCAACCTAACACCAAGGAACACTAGCATTCTGTATAACACTAAAGAACACAAGGATTCTACCTATCACTAAGGAACACAAGCATCCTACCTAACACTTAGGAACAACATAATATCCTGCCTAACTCTAAGGAACCAAAGAAATAACACACTAAGGAACACAAGGGTTCTGGCTAACACGAAGGAACAACTAAGAATTCTGACTTACACTAAAGAACTCAAGGTTTCTACCTAACACTAAACAACATAAGGATTTTACATATCACTATGGAACACAAGGATTTCGCCTAACATTAAGGAACACAAGGATTCTACCTAAAATTAAGGAACACATGTATTCTGCCTAACACTAAGGAACACAAGGATTCTGCCTAATACTAAGGAACACAAGGATTCTACCTAAAACTAAGGAACACATGTATTCTGCCTAACACTAAGGAATACAAGGATTCTGCCTAACACTAAGGACATTCTAACTAAAACTAAGGAACACATGTATTCTGCCTAACACTAAGGAATACAAGGATTCTGCCTAACACTAAGGAACACAAGGATTCTACCTAAAACTAAGGAACACATGTATTCTGCCTAACACTAAGGAATACAAGGATTCTGCCTAACACTAAGGAACACAAGGATTCTACCTAAACTAAGGAACACATGTATTCTGCCTAACACTAAGGAATACAAGGATTCTGCCTAACACTAAGGAACACAAGGATTCTACCTAAAACTAAGGAACACATGTATTCTGCCTAACACTAAGTAACACTAGGTTTCTGCCTAACATTAAAGAACAACCAAGGATTCTACCTAACAAGGATTCTACCTAACACTAAGGAACACAAAGGAACTCCACAGTAAAGTGCTCTCACCTGCAGCCTAAAAATGGGCACAAAAATCACAACAAACGTACATGAATAAATAAAAATATAAGTTAACATCCTCTAAGTGTGGTGATTCCATAAGTTTGCCAAGAGTAGTAAAACTAATTGAAACAGATTTATAAATAGTTCATTGTTACGTGACCTGTCACATTCAGTAAGACATTTACAAAACCTGAAGTATATCTAAACGTGTGATCAATATCTTTGTCTATGTTTGAAATAAAAACAATTTTTTAAAGATTTTTTCTTCTTATTTAACTTTTAGAGATTGCAATAATATATGCCTTGTTTTTATAACAACATGTACCTCTATATCTATATTGGCATTTCAGTCTCGGAAGACTATAATAAAGTTTTTGTGCCCCTGAAGTTACAGTGCCTCCTGTGACTGTGAACTCTAATGTTTGAAAAGCACTCTAGACCACAGATGCCGTATTTAATCGATGTCCCTGAAGATGTTGATGTTCCGGTGCTTTGTTGCCGCTGCAATATATATATATATATATATATATATATATATATATATATATATATATATTGGCATTTCAGTCTCGGAAGACTATAATAAGGTTTTTGTGACCTGAAGGTAGAGCGCGTTTTGTGGCTGTGAAGTCTGATGTTTGAAAAACACTCTGGACAAAGATGCCGTATTTAATCGATGTCCCTGAAGATGTTGATGTTCCGGTGCTTTGTTGCCGCTGCATATATATATATATATATATATATATATATATATATATATATATATATAAGTAATTGGTAATTTGAAAAAAGAATTATTTATTTTTTCTATCAATACTAATACATAATTTAAGATAATCTTTTATTTACTTATTTACTATAAAAAAATAATTTAAATTAGAGAACAAAGGGGTTAAAAAAAGAAAAAAAGAAAAAGAAGAGAAATAACACCAAAAAAAAAAAAAGAAGGAGAGGGAGAAAGAATAAGAAAGGAAAGGTGAAAGCGAAACAAATGCTAGGTATGTAATTTTTTCTATTAACGGTTTTTATTTATTTGTTCATTTTTGTTTTTAAAATTCTGACATGCCCACACGGTCGCAACATATTGCAACATTTTACCGGATATCAGCCTTATTCTCAACAAACTTTTAAAAAAGAGAGAAATAAGAAATTACAGTTATTCGCCCATTTCATTTATAAAGGATGAGAAGAAGAAAGAGAGGAAAAAAAGGAGAGGAAAAGGAAATAAGAAGAGAAATTATAACCACACAAATAAAAAAACATAAGCACGTCATTTCTGAAAATACACTCTGATGATGAAGCTCTGGCTTTGAAATCGATTAGACATATAAAACATCGTTTTGTCTTTATTTTTTACGCATTGTATTGCCTTCGAATTTTATTATTTTATATATATATATATATATATATAATATATATATATATATTGGCATTTCAGTCTCGGAAGATTTTAATAAAGTTTTTGTTAAACGTTGAGTTAAACGTCTACCATGGTGTCGATCTAAATGATCTCATCAGAGCTCTACCTTACACTGGACGAAGATCATATAAATCCTTAACTCTTTTTATAACACATGTTCTGGAGTACCGTCTCAATGTATGTATGTTATGTATGAGAACGATGCTCCGGCTCAGTATTACAGTCGTCGAAACTGCCCGTTCCAACCTCCCGCTCTTCTCTTCTTCGGTCTTCCTCGGTCTGTCCCGTTGTCTCTCTCTCTTCTGACGCGTCTATTCTCTTCTGTCTCTTTCTGAGGTCTGTTATTTATGGGATCCAGACCTCCCCACCCCTAACATATGTCTCTGATTGGCCAGCCACTCGATAACATTGCCTACGTGTCTAAATGGTCTTGTGCCAGCCTAGCCTGTATCTTTCCATTTGGAGTCAAGGCCAACCATTGTTTTATTTATCTAAGTTTTTGAAATTGTTGACGAACTTTTCAAAAACTGGAATCTTATTTATTAAATTTATTATTTCATTTTGTGAAATTTAAAATTCCGATGATGTATATCAAATTCCATAATTTAAGGAATCTCTTTGTCTAGGTGAAAATTCTTTGCTTAGATGAATTTATATTTTCAATATAAACAATTATTATTATTATTATTATTATTATTATTATTTTTATTTTTATTTTTACTTTTAATTTTAACAAACCACCATAATTAATAATTAGGGTAGTTTTAATTAATTAGTACTTAATTAATAGGCCGCCAATCAACCCATAACACAATAGTGTTACATTTTACCCTGTTACGATTACTACTACTAAAATATATATATATATAATGGTATACACAAGAATAACTTACTCAAGTTTCACCACAGGAATCTTCAGGGTTAAATACAATGAATTAATCAAAATATTGATTAATTTCAGCCGATTGTACATAGATTTTGTCGCCAATTTTACCGGTAAGTCACAATTTTCATATATAAAATTATATATATATATATATATATGAAGGAAGGGTGGATGGGTTTAGGATCCGACGATATGCTGTAGATAGAAGGAAAGTGGTCAAGAAATGATCAACTCAAACAAGTCACAGGGTGGTACGTTTCGTCTGTATGCACAGACTTTCTCAGCCGATCTGAGACTTTATTGAGGCAAAGCATACGTTTAAATACATGTGGTGGTGGCGGTGTAGGTCAAGGGGGTGAGTTGTAGTGATGTGAGCAAGGAGGAGCGGGGAGTTTTGGGTAGGGTCAGTTGAGATGGAGGGGTAGAGGATGTTTGTTAGAAGTGCTGGGGCGGTGGCAGTGGTTGAAGGTCAATTAGTGTGGGTGTATATTGATTTATGTGAGTAAGGGGAGGTCAAGGGGTGAGTGTGTAGTGATGTGAGATAAGGAGGAGTGGGGAATTTTGGTGTGGGCTAAGGAGGAAATTTTGGTAGGATGGTCAGTTGTATATATTAGCATTTCAGTCTCGGAAGACTATAATAAAGTTTTTGTGCCTCTGAAGTTACAGCGCCTCTGTGACTGTGAAGTCTGTTTTTTTTTTTGTTTTTTTTAAATATTCTCGACAATAGATGCTGCATTTAAAAGCTGTCCCTAAAGATGTTGATGTTCCGGTGCTTTGTTGCCGCTGCTTTCTTCTAGACCTCTTAGTTTCTTGGTGTGGTGTCCGGGTGACTTCTGACATGTACAGTCCTCTACGGAGATTCTGCCGCCACCGAGGGCGGTCTTGAGCCAAATTTTCCAGCTGAAAGCACCTGAGATCATTTTGCAGACATCCTTGAATTCGCAGCTGGGGACGACTAATCTGTCTTTTACCGCTCTTGGTGGAGTGTAAGGTCTACGTTTCCCTTCCATACATGAGGGTGCTGATAACACATACCTATTCACTTGTACCTATGTACGGATAGTGAGCTTGTACCTAACTGTAACTATAAATAAAATATTTATTCAAGCAGGGCAACTTAGTGTAAGATATTGAGAAGTCTGATGTTAACAGTGCATTGACATGGGACGAATATGAAAATTGAAAGATTAAAAACATAGCGTTAATACCATTGGGAAATGCATGCTTCCAACTGTCCTCTATCCAGTTATGGACAGACTAGTGTAAAATATTGATTGTGGCACTCAGTGTGTGACGAAAACTTTAGGTTGACATCGGACGAATGTAGAAATTGAAAGAATTGTAAAAAAGAAACCCACAAAAGACAACAAGGAAACGTGGAAGTGACACGTATGAATAACTAACTTTGTATTCTGCTTGGACAGGACAAGGCGAGAACGAGTGTGATAGTAAGACAGATAGTGAGAAAGTGGAGTCTTGCCTAAGAATCTGAAGGAGACGGACGGATGGTTGTTTGAGGTGGACAGACGCAAGATGCGGACTGTACTCCGAAGTCATTTTCTCTCTAACACTCTATGATCGCTCTAGTCTATCGACTGAATCCACGTTTTCCACTCCCTCTCAGAGAAGCAGAGGCTTTATTTCTAACTTCTACCCACAATGCCTCAGGCGCTTCTATAAAGTCGCTTCTCCTTCTCCTCTCTAACTTTTTGGCGTTGCATGCCTGCCTACATCCACTCTCTTTCACCGTTCAGGTCCGGTGTACTTGCACGCCAAGCAAGCCCTAGCCCGTTTTGCAGAAGGTAAATTTCTTCTCTCACTACACATTTCTTGATGTTTAACTTGGAAATGGAAAATAAAGAGCTCTGAAAAAGCAACATCCTGTCTTGTGTTCGTTAATAAAAAAACGAAACTAGGACACAAGATATCCCAATATGTTCCAGATCAGAAGAACAAACCCCGCTCAGTAGGTAAGTAAAATAAGAAGTAGATAAGTATATAAATGAATATATGTATTTTTTAAAACTGTGTTCAGTAATGTTACATCCCACTATTTTTTGTTTCAGTTTTGTAACATTTTTACATCTTTTAATAATCTAGATCCGGTCTCTATTGTCTGTAACCAAAACTACGTCATGTTTACGTCGCAATTACTAAAACCGTCAATAATAGAATAAAGAACAATTAATATTAATAAAATAAATAAAATCTGTTCTTTATAATTCAACGTTTGAATTCTTTCCATTATAATAAATATGTAAGTAAAGTCGTCGTGACGACCTAATGTCGGTATCGGCCAGACAGTGAGGGAGTCTATCTCCTTTTCACTAGCGCTAGACCAAGGAGATTATTCCTAGCTGAACACTCTACCGACTGAGCTGAACCAGCCCTATATTATCTAAATAAATAAACTATATAAACTATGAAATTAGTATTATCTGCATTATTCGGACTATTGTCCTCATCTTTATTGTTATTTGTACAAAGTTTCGGCCGATATACCCTCCGGCCTTCTTCAGGTATTTCTTGTCGGACTCGGGAACCTTCTTTTCGGACACGGGAACTTTCTTGTCGTAATCGGAAGCCATCATGGAACTTTGAACTTAACCCTTTATTTAGTCCACGGGGTTATCCTGTTCTCATTCCACTAACCATAGCTGGGGTAGGAGTTGTGTTAATTATTTTTCTATGTTACTGCCTCTACTTAGGATTGAACCCGGAATCCAGAGATAACTGTCACTTAGAACTGTCTTAACCTAACTACCTTATCTACTAGGCCATGTGTCCAATCAAGCTTAATCTCAAACATACAGAGAAAAACTATGAAATTGATTTAAAATTCTATTAATTCAAATAGAAAAATATTTGTGAAATTTGTAATCAATTTTAAAAATTATTTTTACTCTTGACTTTTTATTCAGTAACAAGGGGCACCTCACGTGGTGTAATGGTTAGCAAGCTAGATTAGCAGACCATTGTTAGTGAGTTCGATTCTCACTGGGTACCCCATACTTCTGGCCTTGTGCCACATCTAAGCTCACCTTAGTAAATAACTATTCAGTAACAAGAGATTAACTAAAAATGTTTACTAATAAATAAATAAATACCGACGATTTTGTGTAAAGTTAATATGTAAAATATTCAAAATAATTACTTAATTAATAATTAGTAGATGCACGCAACATTTTATGTGAGGTGGGGGGGGCTGAACTATGTTTCCATTTCAAATTCTTTTATTTGTTTTACTCTTCTAATAAATTTGATGATTTTACTTATTTAGAAGCCAAATTCTGTTATTTTTCGGGGGGTCGATCACCCTGTATATATCTATTAATAATCGAGATTGTCTGTATTTCTGTCTATAACAAAAACTACGTCATAGCTCTACGTCACAGCTTATGTTACAATATTCTTATGCTATATACATCCAAAATTTGAGTAAGCAATTTTAAAAATTGTTTTTTACTCTCGTCCTGTTTTTTTTTTTTTTTACTGTAACAAGAATTTAACTAAAAAGTTTACAAATAAATAAATACCTACGATTTTGTGTAAAATTGATGTGGAAAATATTCAAAATAATTGTTTGATTATTACATGCACGCAACATTTTATTTGAGAGGGACGGGGCTCAGTTTTCATTTCAAATTGATTTATTGTTTTTTTACTCCTTTAATAAATATGAGGATTTGTCTTACTTATGACACAAACCCTCTGACATGAATTTTTAACTCCCACCCTCTCAGGCAATGTCTTTCAAAAATTAATTTTTACAACGCCCGGGGGTGTTTTCTGTTGCTAGTCTATTAATAATGGAGATTCGCTTCCTATTTTTGTCTGTAACAAAAATTACGTCACTGCTTACGTCACATTACCCCAAATCGTCATAACATAGAATAAATACACTCAACATTTGAACATACAACATTAGACAGTCCTCATTGTTTTTTAAAACAAGTTTTAATAGATACATCCCCGGTATCATATATTCATATATAGTTTGCTTTATTTCAATAGATATTCAAAGTTAATAGAACTTAGTTTCGATTTCAAATTGTTGTTTTTTTGTTTTTTTACTCCTTTAATAAATTTGATGATTTCATGATTTATGGTTCAAACTCTCCGACATTTGATTTTTAACTTCCACCTCCTCAAGCAATATCTTTCAAAAATGTATTTTTACATCGCCCGGAGGGTGTTTTTTATTTTGCCAGTATTAATAATGAGGATTTGCTTCCGGTTTTTGTCTGTAATAAAAATTACGTCACTGCTTACGTCACATTACCCAAAATCGTCATAACATAGAATAAATACACTCAAAATTTGAACATGCAGCATTAGACAGTCCTTATTGCTTTTTAAAACAAGTTTTAATAAATACATGACTGGTATTATATATCTATATATAGTTTGTTTTATTTTAATACATATTTAAAGTTTACATTTCAAATTGTTTTATTTTTTAATCCTTTAATGAATTTGATGATTTTACTTACTTAGGGTACAAACTCGCTGACATTGAATTTTTTACTCCCACCCCTCAGGCAATGTTTCAAAAATCTATTTTTACATCGCCCGGAGGGTGATTTTTTATTTTGTACTAGTAACAATAAAGATGAGTACAACTGTCCGAAAAATCTAAATAGGTTGTACCACATGTTAGGGCCCGTTTACTCAGTCGATAGAGCGTTCGGCTAGGAATCATAAGGTTTCTGGTTCGATACTAGCCCTCGCCATTCAGCGTATGAGTAGCACAGCGATCTCTGCGATAAAATGAGGAGCTGATGGTAGATGTGGCGCTCCACCTCAGATATATGGCTCATATTGATAAATTTACTAAAAACATTTAAGTCTCTAAATTTATTACCCATAGAAAATATCATTCATAAAAAATTAAACATTAAAACTTATTACAGCACATGATTCGTTGGCTTCAATATTATTTTGTTTTGATACAATACGGTGCTATAAGCAAAGTAAGTAAAGTCGTCGGGGTGGCCTAAAGTCGGTATCAGCCAATCAGCGAGGGAGTCTATCCCCTTTTCACTAGCGCTAGACCAAGGAGATTATTTTAGCGTTTGAGGTGGAGCGCCAGACCTACCATCAGCTCCTCACTTTACCGCACATATCCCTGTGCTACTCATTCGCTGAGTTGGCGAGGGCCGGTATTGAACGAGGAACCTTGTGATTCCTAGCCGAACGCTATACCGACTGAGCTAAACCGGCCCTAGGGGCCTTTTGAGGGGTGCTGGCTAGAACGGATTAGTGACATTTCAGTTTATTCCATTGGGAAAATTGAATTGTTATGAGAGGAAATTTAGTTACGAGCTGAACGAATTAAACTCGTATGCCAAGGTGCCCATTTCAATGTTCAATTCCTTGTTATACAGTTTTGAAACTGATATATTCAGGTTAAGGATATATTAATGAACTTGGTAGTAAGGTATATTATCGCAGTAGTAGCTAGTGCGTCGAATAGCAGTACGTCTTCCTAGCAGTCGTGGTGGTATTCTGGCTAGTAGGTATTTGCCTCTCATCCCACTTATGAGAGCGTGACACCAGGACATTTTTATGTGAGCCGAAGCTCATGGGTGATAGACATAAAAATGCGTCGATCCGTCGGCATTCTCACTGAAGGGGGTGCCTCAGGACCTGGGCAATAAACCCAGTCCTCCCCTTTAAATCGAGGGGGCAGGGATATTTGGCTCTCATCCTACTTACGAGGGTGTGACACGAGAACATTTTTATGTGAGCCCACCCACAAGCCGAAGCTCATAGGTGGTATATTTGCCTCTCATCCCACTTATGAGGGCGTGACACAAGGACATTTTTATGTTGGCCCACCCACAAGCCGAAGCTCATGGGTGATAAGCACAAAACATGCGTCGATCCCGTCGGCATTTCCCCACAAGGGGGGCTTCAGGCGCTGGGCAATAAACCCAGCCCTGTCCCTTTAAATCGAAGGGGCAGGTATCGCCTTGAGAGATAGCCCCCTCGGGATCGACGCTGTTAATTTACTCAACGAAGCACACTGGCTGGCTGGGCGGGCGAATAAGCTTAGGCGCTTGTACAACCACAGTGTCGAATATTTATAGAGGACACTGTCCAATCAGATTATAGTGAGGGGATACCAAGGTATTTCCATATTCATTTGCATCAGAAACAATACAGTGCTGTTATTCTAATTAAAAAGTGACAAAAAATAAGGTATTTTTGACGGGGGTGATGGAACGAATCAATGGTATTTCAGTTTATTCCAATGAGGAAAATTGATTTGATATAAGAGAATATTTAGTTACAAACTAGACGAATTAAACTCATAAGTCAAGGTACTACTGTACAATTTATTATTATTACTAGCAAATATATGCACCCTCCGGGTGCAAGTATTTAAGTTTTAATATAATAAAATATCATATTAAATTAGAAAGGCTAAAGAAACTGAATAAGAATGCCGATAAAAAGATTTGGAACAGAGGGGGTATGATTGAAAAATAGAACATCTTTGAAAAATAAGTCTTCCATCATTTTCCCTTACTCCCGTCTTTCATTGGTAAATTTTCCTAAATTAACTATTTAGTTAAAATAGGAAGTAAAGAATAAAATTACAGTTATTTCTTCTTTTAATGAATTTCTTTTAAGATTTATCCCCGAGATTTTTGCTCATATTCAATAAGATAAAACCAAACAATTAGAAATCAATAATACTAAGCATATATTTATTAAAATCAAATTTTTAAGATCAATATGCAAATTAGCCTTCTAATTCACACTGTAAACCGCTATTTTCTTGTATATATAAATACAATTGCATGTTAATAGTATGTAGATATGGTCAACAGTCTTGATGTAAAACAATTTTATTAATAATTGAAGTTTAAATAAAAATAAAATCATGGAGAATATGATGTAAATAACTAAGGAAATTGTGACTTGAATAGTAATGTAGTTTCGGTTACAGACATAAAAACCCACAATCTCCATTATAATAAGATTATTGTTTTGATACTATAAGATGCTATTTTTTTATTTAAAAAAAAATTAAAAATGGGTGTTTTGAAGAGTGGTGGCTGGAACGGATTAATGGCATTTCAGTTTATTTCAATGGGAAAAGTGATTTGTTATAAGAGGAAATGTATTTACTAGCTGAATGAATTAAACTCATAAATCAAGGTACCATTTTACAATTTATTGTTATACTGTTTGGATTCGATAGTGTGCTATTTTTCTTATTACAAATTAACAAAAAATGAGGGGGGCTGGAGGGGATTATAGTTTATTTCAATGGCGAAAATTGATTTCATATAAGGGGAAATTTAGTTACGAGCCGAAAGAATTAAACTCGTAAGTAAAGGTACCATTGTATAATTTATTGTTATACCGTTTTGATACAATACAGAGCTATTTTCTAAAATTAAAAAAATGGGTGTTTAGTGATGTGTTGGCTGGTGTAGCATAACGATCGTCGCTATACAAGTGTTTGTCGCATAGGCCAGCTCAAGTTGTTGTAGCAGTCATCGTTAGTAGTAGTCGCCGTTTTTAGTAGCCGTTAAGTCAGAAACAACATACACGCAAGTGTATAGTCACAAGGGTTTTGTATTTATTTCTAGGCTTGTGGGCTCTTTTTCAGAGAGAAGGAAAGAGAGAGAGAGAGAGAGAGAGAGAGAGAGAGAGAGAGAGAGAGGGGGGAGAGAGAGGGGAGAGAGAAAGAGAGAGAGAGAGAGAGAGAGAGGGTACGGTCAAATTATTCTATCTTCTCATATATTATCATGTTTTTATTGCTGTCCCAAACCCAATACGGGGGACCGGCAGACACATCTGCTCACACTAGAGCCCAGCTGAAAAAGAGGCAGATTTTATTCTCCCCCGTTTCTCGTTCCGGCGTCACATCCGTTTTCCGGTCAAAAACCCAGAACTTTCGTCTTTAATTTTAAGTCTATTTCCGGGGTCATTCGTCGGTCACATTACTGGCACACCACTTAGTGTTTACTCTTCCAAATGTTAACCTTTATTTGTTCTTATTTCTTCTTCTTCTCTTTCCCTGTCAATATCCAAATTCTCCGTAGACCATTATAATTACGCTACAGCTGGAACGGATTAATGGCATTTCAGTTTATTTCAATGGAGAATTTTGATTTGATATACGAGGATATTTTGTTACTAGCTGAACGAATTAATCTCGTAAGTCAAGTTACCACTGTACCCTTTATTGTACTAGCATCGGATACAATTCAGCTATAAACGATTGACACGGCCTTATAAATAGTTTTATTTTATGAGGCCTGTCGCATTTGGTAAGACGCTAGTGTAACTGGAAGTAGAACCCAGTGAATGATCAATAATTTTGTCTACGTTTTAAATAAAATACGTTTTTACAGGATTTTTTTTTGTACTGTTTTTTTTTTTGCCTTTCGCGACTGTAATGAGATTTTCTTGTTATTTAAAAACAGACACGAATATCAGCGTCAAATTAATTGAAATAAAAAAGAAAAGTTCTTTAAGGTAATGGAGAGACATTGAAATATCTAACAACTAAATATAAATGTGTATGACTTTAGACTGTTCTTTCAGACAGGTAACTGGTTTTTAATCAACATATTTGCGTCTTGAACAGTATTCTGTTCTATTCTCTTTTCTGCGTTATTCGTATCCAAGTTTCAAATTAATTGAAATAAAATAAGAAAAGTTCTTTAAGGTAATAGAGAGACGTTGAAGTATCAAACAACTAAATATAAATGTGTATGACTTTAGACTGTTCTTTCAGACAGGTAACTGGTTTTTAATCAACATATTTGCGTCTTGAACTGTATTCTGTTCTATTCCCTTTTCTGCGTTATTCGTATCCAAGTTTCAAATTAATTGAAATAAAATAAGAAAAGTTCTTTAAGGTAATAGAGAGACGTTGAAGTATCTAACAACTAAATATAAATGTGTATGACTTTAGACTATTTTTTCAGTCTGGTAACTGGTTTTTAATCAACATATTTGCGTCTTGAACAGTATTCTGTTCTATTCTCTTTTCTGCGTTATTCGTATCCAAGTTTCAAATTAATTGAAATAAAAAAAGAAAAGTTCTTTAAGGTAATAGAGAGACGTTGAAATATCTAACAACTAAATATAAATGTGTATGACTTTAGACCGTTCTTTCAGACAGGTAACTGGTTTTTAATCAACATATTTGCGTCTTGAACAGTAATAGGATCTATTCTCTTTTCTGCGTTATTCGTATCCAAGTTTCAAATTAATTGAAATAAAATAAGAAAAGTTCTTTAAGGTAATGGAGAGACATTTGTTTGGGTTTTGTTTTGTTTTGTGGCATATCAACCCCAGTAGGTCATTTAATGCCGATAAAGTTTTGAAATAAATCAATTCTTAATGGATAATACATTTTTTATAAATACATTTTTCTATTTAATCCATAGATGGGACCCTAAAAGGTACTACCACTCCGGGTCAGAGTGGACCAGGGAGCAATGGTGATGAAGGGGTGCTCCACATTCCCCAAACCTCCAAAACTGGAACGTCACCATCAGATAGAGTTTAACGTCATTCCCAGGACATGTAGGCCCGCAGCCACGCCTTCTAGCATCCATATGATAAAAAGGGGTTGGGCTTGCCATAAGGGAATGGAGAGACGTTGAAATATCTAACAACTAAATATAAATGTGTATGACTTTAGACTATTCTTTCAGACAGGTAACTGGTTTTTAATCAACATATTTGCGTATTGAACTGTATTCTGTTCTATTCCCTTATCTGCGTTATTCGTATCCAAGTTTCAGATTAATTCAAATAAAAAAGAAAAGTTTTTTAAGGTAATGGAGAGACGTTAAAATATCTAACAACTAAATATAAATGTTTGTTTGTTTTGTTTTGTTTTACGGCATATCAACCTCAGTGGGTCATTTAATGCCGATAAAGTTTTGAAATAAATCAATTCTTAATGGATAATACATTTTTTTATAAATACATTTTTCTATTTAATCCATAGATGGGACCCTAACAAGTACTACCACTCCGGGTCAGAGTGGACCAGGGAGCAATGGTGATGAAGGGGTGCTCCACATTCCCCAAACCTCCAAAACTGGAACGTCACCATCAGATAGAGTTTAACGTCATTCCCAGGACATGTAGGCCCGCAGCCACTGCCTTCTAGCATCCATATGATAAAAAAGGGTGGGGCTTGCCATAAGGGAATGGAGAGACGTTGAAATATCTAACAACTAAATATAAATGTGAATGATTTTAGACTGTTCTTTCAGAGAGGTAAACGGTTTTTAATCAACATATTTGCCTCTTGAACAGCATTCTGTTCTATTCTCTTTTCAGCGTTATTCGTATCCAAGTTTCAAATTAATTGAAATAAAAAAAGAAAAGTTTTTTAAGGTAATGGAGACTCGTTGAAATATCTAACAAATAAATATAAATGTGTATGACTTTAGACTATTCTTTCAGACGGGTAACTGGTTTTTAATCAACATATTTGCGTCTTGAACAGCATTCTGTTCTATTCTCTTTTCAGCGTTATTCGTATCCAAGTTTCAAATTAATTGAAATAAAAAAGAAAAGTTTTTTAAGGTAATGGAGGGACGTTGAAGTATCTAACAACTAAATATAATTGTGTATGACTTTAGACTATTCTTTCAGACGGGTAACTGGTTTTTAATCAACATATTTACGTTGTGAACAGTAATAGGTTCTATTCTCTTTTCTGCGTTATTCGTATCCAAATTTCAAATTAATTGAAATAAAAAAAGAAAAATTCTTTAAGGTAATTATTCGTATCCATGTTTCTCGCAAATTGGTTCTATTACTGAAATGAAAAAAAACAAGAGGTTTATTTCATGAAGTTATATTAGAATCTTTTGGACTATTGTGGAGCCCTTAAGCAAGATCCTTGAGAAAGAGTCCTGGGTATTGGTATAAATCTGGTAATCCTGTAAGTTCGTCCTCAATAAGTGCAGTTAGAATTATGTCCAATGTGTGTGTGTGTGTGTGTGTGTGTGTGTGTGTGTGTGTAAGTATTGTATCAGCCACGCAGTATTGCTAGTGATTGGCTGCAAGAATAACTCATGTGAACTTGGCTAGTCTATATATCCAGGTGGGGAATTAGAGAACATCTTATATATCAAAATGAATCCAACAATCATCTTAGTTACACAAAAGACACCCTGGGCACTGATCAAACTAATTCAAAAAATTAATATCAGATACAAACATCTAGGAAATTGCCCCTCATATTATATATATATATATATATATATATATATATATATATATATATATATATATATAATATGCGTATTACGTTCAGGTCGGAAATAGATTATAATACCGCTAAGATTGCTGACAAATTGACGATAAGGGACAGAATGGGGAAAATATACCCAAAAAATGCATATATATTAATTAAGGACCATAAACCCAATTTCGAAAATAACCGCCAATTTAGATTAATAAACCCCACTAAGAACAAATTTGGGCAAGTATCTAAAAAATAGTCATGGTAATTGTAGAAACTACCCTTAATAAAACAAATTACCATCTATGGAAAAAACTCAATGGACACTATTGACTGGTTCCAAAAAATTGAAAACAGAAGCAAAGCAACGCTTATTCAATTCGACATTATTGATTATTACACATCAATAACAAAGGAATTGTTAGGACATCGAGTTAAAAATACCTCTCACACTCTCCAATCTCTCTCTTTACTTCACAGAGAAAACTAACATATATAAGTAGTTAATCAAGATATATATAGAGGAATAAATTGAGAGGCAAATTGTGAAGTAAGAGGGGTCAGTTTCTGACCTTATTGCAAATTAGGACTATTTAGAAACTATTAAATTCAAACATTATTTCTTCCTAACATAACTCAAGCCTAGAACTAAGGAATATTTTAGCATGTATTTTGTGTCATTAAACTAAATTAGAAAAGCCTTTATGAAATAATTATTGATCCAATCACCTTAGTATACTAATAGGTATAGACAATCAATGGTAATATTATGGTTTTACACTCATAACTTAAAGTTTCATGGTAATCCAATCATCAGATGAGTTCAATAGTTGAGATGTTAAAAACCAATCGTGAAATGGTTGAGATGTTAGAAACCAGTAATTTTTTAGCGTTTATATGAAGCGTTTTCACGCGATAGGAAATATAAAGCTAAAAATTGTTTCGTTTTTTTTTTAAACTGTGGCTTGTTTAACGTTTATGTGACGTGGATCGTGTTCACGTGATGTAATGTTATGACGTTAAATTTATATTTAAAAAACATTATAATCAAACAAACTTGGTTTGGTGTTAATGCACGCGGTGTTCAGAGGAATTTTTTTTTTTTTATTTTTATTTTTTTTAATAAATAAAAGGAGAGCGAAAATTCAGGGATCAATTAGGATCAGGTGGTAAGTGACACAGTAAAAATTTGTTCAAATGTCTACATTTCAAAACGAGTTCACTTCTCTTATTCAACAAGTTATTGCTTGTATTTTGTAATATACACAACTTTTCTTCTAAGCAGAGATCGCATTTACGTTGTCCGCCTTTGTATGCCTGGGCTTTTTTTTTTATTTCCCATTTTATTGTAGGTGTTCTGCCCGTTTTTTCTTTATCTGCCATACATATTTTGATAAGGTGGTACTGTTTTCATATTTTTTGTTGTTAAAACTTAAATTGTGGTTATACCACCTACTTTTCCAATTGTTTTCAGTTGCACCAATGTATGTTTTTTCCTCGTTGTTACTTACATTGTCCTTGATTGTGGCTTTTTAGATGATGTTATTAGCCAAACAATTGCCACTTAATGGACATTTATTTTTAAGGCGACAGTTACATCTATTAATCTGGTTGTTGTTATTACCATTTAATATTTTAAAGTTGTGTTTATCGATAATGTTTTTAATGTTGTTCATGTAGCATATATATATATATATATATATATATATATATATATATATATATATGTAACTAAAGAAAAAGTCAACATGACATTAAAAAAACACCACAAACTAAAAAACTCTAGAAAGAAAGAATACACAAATATCGCTCCTGGGGGCGGGGAGAAATGTATAAATGTAAACTGAATTTGGCTATTATCCAGTCTGAATAAAGAAGTGGTCTGACGAAACTCGGTGGGCCTCAGATACCCACGAGTGGAAATGGTCCTTAATCACGATACCACTGGTATTTAAGGCCTTTTTATTCACAATATATATATATATATATATATATATATATATATGGTGGACTCTCTTATCGAGAACAATAGATGAGGGTCAGCAGTGAGTGATTTGATTCCTCCCATGTTGTGCATGTTGTCCAAGAAGACATTTTATGTTTCCTCGAGTGTGACAGCAGCCCAGCCCTGCTGCGAGCCATGAAGCCACACTGACAAACGAAATGATCCAAGGCAGGATTTAAAGGTTTTTATTTTAAAGTTAGGCGGAGCCGATCTCTATGCTTCAGTCTATTTTGTTCAAAGCTCTTTAGTTTAGCGAAACATGTCTTACGCCATTCCTTCCGATCCGATGCTAATCTTCCCAAGCACTCAGGTCAATATCGAGGCGTTTCAAATTGTCCTTCAATTTGTCCTTCTAGCGTAAGAGAGGACGTCCAATTGAACGCTTAGCATTCATATACATATTAACACACACACACACACACACACACACACACACACACACACATATATATATATATATATATATATATATATATATATATATATATATATATATATTATATACTTTGAATCAGAAAGAAAACTTAACATTCCGTCATTTGGATATTAGAAATTTATATCGGATGTTAACTCCAGACAGCCAAAAGATTATAAATAAGAAAATTATAGATTGAAGAAAAACAGAAACCTTTTTATGTATATGCATATATATATATATATATATATATATATATATATATATATATATATATATACACATATATATATATATGCATACATACTTACAAACAGACATATATATATAAATAGACTCATATGTATA
>CM042182.1:35362041-35364541 GCA_023376005.1 Doryteuthis pealeii | reverse complement strand
CAGTGCAGTGTTCTGAATGGTTTCAATCCTTCCTCTGATTTCCAAACTTTCCAAACCCTTTTCCAATCCTTTTGGGACTGTTCCAAGTGCACCAACCACAATTGGTATCACTTTCACTTTCATATTCCATATGAAATATACTTTTTCAGTTCTCTGGCAAGGTCCAGATATTTGTCTATTTTTTCATTTTCCTTTAACTTCACCCTGTGATCTGCTGGCACTGCAAAATCCACAAGTTGACAAGTTCTTTCTTTTTTGTTTATCAACACTACGTCTGGTCTTCTTGCTGGGATAAGGTGATCCGTTTTTATCTCAAAGTCCCAGAGAATTTTGTGCGTTTTGTTCTCAAAAACAGATTCTGGTTTATGCATATACCATTATTATTATTATTATTATTATTATTATTATTATTATTATTATTATTATGTTCACTCCTTGTGAGTTTTTCACACCAGTGTTAGCTGATGGTCTTTCACTGGAGTTTGAATGAAAAGAAGTCTTCTCAAAGTCTCCAGGACTCTCCTTAGTATTCCAGCTGATTTGAACAATGCTTTTGTCTGGAGGGTCTCAATTCTTCCTCTGATTTCTACTTCTTCTAGTCTTTTTCTTTTTCTAAGCGTTTTTCTAGTATTTTCTAGTCTTTTTCTTTTTCTCCAGCTATGGATAAATAGTAGGGCAGCTAACCAGTCTAGGAGAAGGAATACTCGGAATTCAAAGCTGTTGAACCCCGCTTAAGAAATTGACCTTGTGTCACATCCTGCTTGTGTGGAGAGGTTGGTAAATATATATATATGGCACACAAGTGTTGGCCAACCTGCAAAAAAACAAACAATGAGTCTATTCAGTTCTTAGCTAGATGGCCATTTCATAACAGTGTAAGGGCAGTCTCCCTTTTCTGAGGGTTTTGGTAAATCTCCTGTGTCTGGAGACCCTAGTGTGGTCACGTGACACAGGAACATAAGGAGGGAACCCTCTTCTTCTGATGCCACTGAACAAGCCTGGACGTGCTTGTCACTTCTCTCCAGCAGACACCTATGGTGCATGCCAGACGCCACAGACACAACACTGCTCACAGTAAGTGGTTTCCACCTATTTTGTAAATGAACATTACTGTGTATGTTGGGACTCGTGTGACATTTTATAGTCTGGGGAACTTCGTTCCTCTATACATGTTATATTAAAGCTTTACAAACGTAACTAACGTGTTTGTCGTTTTTCCTAACCGAAATGTTCAACACTGGGTACTTATCCTGTAGGTAACCCAATGTTTTATAAGAACCCGAGATAATACTCGGTGAACCACTTATAACAGCAAGTACTGTAAGTGACCTGCTACTACCACTCTGGATCAGAATGTATCTAGGAGTAATAGTAATGAAGGGGTACTCTATACTCCATAGATCTCCAGATGTAGTTTAGTATCATACTTAGGACACACCCATTTTTGGGTCACAGGGGGTCTTACGGCTCTGCAGGAGATACAGTCTGTGTATTTTAAGCCCTGGCGAGAGGGCGGTTTGTAATTTGAATGCATAGGAGAATACATGCTAAGTTACACCATTTTGTACATTCATCAGATGATACTGAATACCGTTTTAAAAGATTTACCAAGGTAATTGGGTGTTGTTTTGTAGAATTTGTCTCAAAAAGCACGCATCATTCGTGTGTATTCCTCATCTAGATTTTATTTCTATTTTCTCCCCAAGTATTTCGTTTGAGTCCAAGTTATTTCTTTTAGTAAGATTTAATTTCTGATTGGAGGTCAGGATTCCTTCTTTTATTTACTTTTATTTACGTTCCAAACCAAGAAAGAACATTCTATTGGAGCTTGCATATATTTATGTATATATAAGATCATAGTACTGTATCTTATATATACTAGCAAATATATGCACCCTCCGGGTGCAAGTATTTAAGTTTTAATGTAATAAAATGTTATATTAAATTAGAAAGGCTAATGAAACTAAATAAGGATGCAGATAAAAAGATATTTTACACAGGGGGGTATAATCGAAAAATAGAACTGAAGCTTACGCTTTCATCTCGTCTTTTATTGCTAAATTTTCCAAATTTAAGTATTCAGTTAAAATAGGAAGTAAAGAATAAAATTACAATTATTTCTTCTTGTTAATAGATTTCTTTTAAGATTTATCCACAAGACTTTTGCTCATATTCATTAAGTTAAAACCAAATAATTAGAAATCAATAATACTAAACACATATTTATTAAAATCAAAATTTTAATATCAATATGCAAATTAGCCTTTCTGTTCACACTCTAAACCGCTATTGTGTTGTATATATAAATACAATTGCATGTCATTTGTATGTAGATATGACCAACAGTAATAATAAGGCAAAACAATTTTATTGATAATTGGGGTTTGAATAAGAATAAAATCACGGTGAATGTGAAGTAAATAACTAAGGAAATTGCGACTTGACTAGTAACATAGTTTCGGTTACAGACAGAAAAACACCCAATCTCCATTATAATAAG
>CM042182.1:35354541-35357041 GCA_023376005.1 Doryteuthis pealeii | reverse complement strand
TAAGATAAGTAGATAATGTGTGAATATACATATGTATAGATAGATAGATACATATGTGCGCATGTATACATACATGTGTGTGTATGCATATATTGTATGTGTAAAGTAGGGTCAATGATAAGTTAGAGAAACCATTAAAACTCAAGGAAGATTAAGAGGCTGATAACTCCCCAGATTAGAGACAAGAAGTCTAGGTTTTCAATAACTTTGAGAGTTGACCGTAGGTTATGGGGTCATAAAAAATCATGAGGGTGGTCTTTTAGACAAATAACCCTTTCAAATCCCGCAGGGTTGATAAGATCTAGGAGGATGAGATTTCATACGAGAGTGAGATGAGATTTGGGGATTCTGGGAAATTTAGAAAGTTTGGGAGTTAGTCTTGGGACAGCGAAGGGAACACATGAGCCCTGAACACGGAAGAGATAAGATGTTAGATGCCCACTAGAAGTTAGCCTTGGCGGAGGTCTACAAAGAAAAAGGGGGTGTCCCCCATCTCGACAACCAAAGGGGAGATAGCAGCAGACAATTATACACCTCATCTTTGCCATCTGAAGTTCACCTGACTGGTTTCTCTTTGTTGTTGTTTATTCTCTCTTTCTCTTTGTGATACTTGTTGTTTGTACACCCCTTTGGCGGGGGCCCCCTGCGAGATGTTTTGAGCACACATGTGCAACGTGGACAGGTCCTAGAAATAGCCAGCAGACGAAACGAATCATGGCCAGAGTTTAGAAGTGCAGCGAAGATGTAGAATGCCAGAGAGATGCAGGAGTGTGCAAAAGAGCTTCGCAGCCCGCCGGGGTGTTACACCAGTGCTAAGATTAAGCAAGAATAAATACTGCTGCAACAAGGAACACGAAACCAAACCTCACAACAATTATTATTATTATTATTATTATTATTATTATTATTTACTCCTTTTGAGTTTTCACATCTGATGGTCTTTCACTGGAGTCTGAGTGACAGCAAGTCTCCTCAGGTCTCCAGGACTCTTCTGAGTATTCTGGCAGATTGCAGCAGTGCAGTGTTCTAAATGGTTTTAATCCTACCTTTGATATCCAAACTTTCCAAACCCTTTTCTAATCCTTTTGGGACTGTTCCAAGTGCACTAACTACAATTGGTATCACTTTCACTTTCATGTTCCATAACTTTTTCACTTCTCTGGCAAGGTCCAGATATTTGTCCATTTTTTCATTTTCATGATATGTCGTTAAAATCAATAAACCAAACCTAACCTAAACAATTTGGTGACCCTAGTGTTAGATAATTATTTGGTGAAAATGATGATAAATAATAATAACAATAATAATAATAATAAATATTATTATTATTATTATTATTATTATTATTATTATTTACTCCTTTCGAGGTTTCACATTCCCTAACCGTTAGGCAGGACATAATCCTCGATGCGTTGATGTGCCGTTAAAATCAATAAACCAAACCTAACCTAAACAATTTGGTGACCCTAGTGTTAGATAATTATTTGGTGAAAATGATAAATAATTATTCACTAAATGTGCTACATTCGCATAGTACATGGTTTACAGTCTCATCTCTGTCACCGCATAGTCTACATTTACTATTTTGTTGGGTCTTATCAATTTTTGCTTTGATATAGTTTGTCCTTATGGCATTATTCTGTGCAGCAATTATTATTATTATTATTATTATTATTATTATTATTATTATTATTATTATATTATTCACTCCTCTTGAGTTTTCACATCAGCGTTAGCTGATGGTCTTTCACTGGAGTCTGAGTGACAGCAAGTCTCCTCAGGTCTCCAGGACTCTTCTGAGTATTCTGGCAGATTGCAGCAGTGCAATATTCTAAATGGTTTCAATCCTTCCTTTGATATCCAAACTTTCCAAACCCTTTTCTAATCCTTTGGGACTGTTCCAAGTGCACCAACCACAATTGTATATCACTTTCACTTTCATGTTCCATAACTTTTTCAGTTCTCTGGCAAGGTCCAGATATTTGTCCATTTTTTCATTTTCCTTTAGCTTCACCCTGTGATCTACTGGCACTGCATATTATTATTATTATTATTATTATTATTATTATATTATTATTATTTACTCCTTTTGAGTTTTCACATCTGATGGTCTTTCACTGGAGTTTGAGTGACAGCAAGTCTCCTCAGGTCTCCATGACTCTTCTGTTCAAAGTGCATTAACTACAATTGGTATCACTTTCACTTTCGTATTCCATAATTTTTTCAGTTCTTTGGCAAGGTCTAGGTATTTATCCATTTTTTCATTTTCCTTTAGCTTTACCTTGTGATCTGCTGGAACTGCAAAATCCACCAGTTGACAAGTTCTTTCTTTTTTGTTAATCAACACTAGGTTCGGTCTTCTTGCTGGGATAAGGTGATCCGTTTTTATTCCAAAGTCCCAGAGAATTTTATGCGTTTCGTTCTCTAGAATAATATGGGATAAATCTAAAGCAGATTGTTTCTTTCATTATGTATCAATATTGACTATCAGGACCTGTGG
>CM042182.1:35337041-35352041 GCA_023376005.1 Doryteuthis pealeii | reverse complement strand
TAGTACTTGTTAGGGTCCCATCTATGGTTTAAATAGAAAACATGAGTTTATAAAAAAATTGTATTATCCATTAAGAATTGATTTATTTCAAAACTTTATCGGCATTAAATGACCCACTGAGGTTGATATGCCGTAAAACAAAACAAACCAAAACAAACCATTCAGAATGTTTTTCAACATTGGACTTTACAGTTATAGGAAGCACGGGACTCTGCGGTTATAGGAGGCACGGTAATTTCAGGGGCACAAAAAAGTACATTGTAGTCTTCCGAGACTGAAATGCCAATGATGAATGAATGTTGGCTGGTTGGTTGGCGAGTTTTACGGCATATCAACCCATTAAGTCATTTTAGTTATATTTATTCCACGATTGCTACCCCAATTTTTAAAACCTAATTATTTTTAATACTCATTTTTTAAACTCATGTTTTTCTATTTAACCCATGGATGGTACCCTAACAGGTACTACCACTCCGGGTCAGAATGAACCTGAGAGTAATGGTGATGAAGGAGTACTCCCCATTCCCCAGAGATCCAAATTGGAACTTCACTATCAGAATAAAGTCATAGCCAGGACTCTCTCAGACACCACCTTCCAGCACATGTATGATCAAAAGGTTTGGGGTTTGCCATAAGGGCAATTGTAAAGTTTTTAAGTGGCATCCTTGGCCAGTTGAAATTCCTGTGGTATGGAATCCTTTGGTAAGCGTATAAGTCCTATCCTGCGTATTGGTAAAGGTCCAGTGATTTAATCTTATGTCCGTCGTCAATGAATATCACAGTAATTATGACCAGTAGGGTCGGTTAAGTATTGTATTAGCCTCCGAGTACTGCCAGTGATTGGCCAAGGAATAAATCACATGATCTCGCCTAGTCTATAAGTAAGAGCGAGGATCTAGCACACACCTTATATACTAAAATACTCAACAACAATAGGGCTATGACTTGGTGTGCAAGTGTTGTTATTTGATAACACAGACGCAATAGTCTGACAAGCCGTAAAATCCAACCAACAAACCAACCAAACAAACACTTTCCAATGCTTCACAACATAATCATCGGCATGAAATATCGGAAGGTTTGTATTGTAAGGGAAGATATTTTCCCCTACAAAAGATGATGGACTCGTCCAACGAATCGCATTAATTAATAAGGACTAAACAGTCGAGTAGTCGAGTTCAAGAAATATAAAGTTGCTACTGAGAATTACTGTTGTGGAACTCGCTGCGCGTTGGACTCTATTTTATCATATCTTTTGTGCCAAAGGTAATAAATTTATGTTAAGCTTTCTTTCGTATTTAAGTGTTGTTATTTTATAACACATACACAATAGTCTGACACGATGTAAAATCCAACCAACCAACCAACCAACCAACCAATCAACCAACCAACCAACCAACCAACCACTTTCTTCGACTGGTCAATGCTTCACAACAAAATCATCGGCATAAAATAACGCATGGTTTGTATTGTAAGGTAAGATATTTTCCCCTACAAGAGATGATGGACTCGTCCAATGAAACGAATCAATAATACGGACTAAACAGTCGAGTAGCTGAGTTCAAGAAGTATAAAGTTGCTTCAGAGAATTACTATTGTGGAAATCACTGCGCGTTGGACTTTGTTTTATTATATCTTTTGTGCGAAAGGTAATAAACTTATGTTAACCTTTCTTTCGTATTTAAGTGTTGTTATTTGATAACACAGACACAATAGTCTGACACGCCGTAGAACCAACCAACCAACCAACCAACCAACCAACCAACCAACCAACCACTTTCTTCGACTGGTCAATGCTTCACAACAAAATCATCGGCATAAAATAACGCATGGTTTGTATTGTAAGGTAAGATATTTTCCCCCTACAAGAGATGATGGACTCGTCCAACGAAACGAATTAATAATAAGGACTAAACAGTCGAGTAATCGAAATCAAGAAGTTGCTACAGAGAATTACTGTTGTGGAAATTGCTGCGCATTGGACTCAACAGACACAATAGTCTGGCACGATGTAAAAACTAACCAACCAACCAACCAACCAACCAACCAGCCAGCCAGCCACTTTCTTCGACTGGTCAGTGCTTCACAACAAAATAATAACAACTCATCTAAAAAAACACACAGACAATAATTATTGGCCTATTCTCGCTTTATGCGTAAAAGACAGACAATTTTTATTTTATTTTTTATAAATCGGTAGGAATCAAAACCACGCTCATCTAACTGTGAAAGTCGTTAATTATTGGCCTTCGAATTATAAGTGTGTAGATATCGAACAGAAATGAGTCACTGAGTGCAGAATTTGATGCACTCGTTAAATATTCGATAAAATGATAAGTAACATAAATAAGTAATAAAAAAAGATAGTAATATTTAGGATCCTTTCTTAGAAAATGGTGGGTAATTGGCAATTGACGTGTGCAAAGAGAAAATAAATAACCACAACCAGGTCTGATTTTATAAAGCTAATCAAAGAAGATGCGAGCGTATCTGGGCCCATAACCTGTTAAGTATCTGGCCGCCATCCTTGGCCAGTTGTAAAAGAACTTAAAGTAAATAAGTGAGTAAGTCTGGTGATATATTCCTTTGGTAAGTGAATATGTCCTGTGATATAGAATCCTTTGGTAAGTGAATAAGTCTGTGATTGGTAAGTGAATAAGTCCTGTGATATAGAATTCTTTGGTAAGTGAATATAAGTCCCTGATAAGTGAATAAGTCCTAAGTCCTGTGATATATTCCTTTGGTAAGTGAATAAGATATATTCCTTTGGTAAGTGAATAAGTCCTGTGATATATCCTTTGTAAGTGAATAAGTCCTGTATTAGATTCCTTTGGTAAGTGAAAGTGCTGTGATATATTCCTTTGGTAAGTGAATAAGTCCTGTATTAGATTCCTTTGGTAAGTGAATAAGTCCTGTGTATATTCCTTTGTAAGTGAATAAGTCCTGTGATATATTCCTTTGGTAAGTGAATAAGTCCTGTGATATAGAATCCTTTGGTAAGTGAATAAGTCCTGTGTATAGAATCCTTTGGTAAGTGAATAAGTCCTGTGGTATAATCCTTTGGTAAGTGAATAAGTCCTCTGTTATATTCTTTGGTAAGTGAATAAGTCCTGTGGTATATTCCTTTGGTAAGTGAAATATTCCTTGGTAAATGAATAAGTCCTGTGATATAGAATCCTTTGGTAAGTGAATAAGTCTGTGATATTATTCCTTTGGTAAGTGAATAAGTCCTGTATTAGATTCCTTTGGTAAGTGATTAAGTCTCTGTTATTCCTTTGGTAAGTGAATAAGTCCTGTGTATATTCCTTTGGTAAGTGAATAAGTCCTCTGTTATATTCCTTTGGTGAGTGAATAGTCCTGTGATATATTCCTTTGGTAAGTGAGTAAGTCCTGTGATATAGAATTCTTTGTAAGTGAATAAGTCCTGTGATATAGAATCCTTTGTAAGTGAATAAGTCCTGGTAAGTGAATAAGTCCTGTGATATATTCCTGTATAAGTCCCTTTGGTAAGTGATAAGTCCTGTGGTATAGAATCCTTTGGTAAGTGAATAAGTCCTGTGATATATTCCTTTGGTAGTATAAGTCCTGTGATATTCCTTTGGTAAGTGAATAAGTGCTGTTGAATATAAGTCCTAAGTGAATAGTCTGTGATATAGAATCCTTTGGTAAGTGAATAAGTCCTGTGTTATAGAATCTTTTGGTAAGTGAATAAGTCCTGTGATATATTCCTTTGGTGAGTGAATAAGTCCTGTGATATATTCCTTTGTAAGTGAATAAGTCCAGAGTTATAGAATCCTTTGGTAAGTGAATAAGTCCTGTGATATGAATCCTTTGGTAAGTGAATAAGTCCTGTGATATAGTATCCTTTGGTAAGTGAATAAGTCCTGTGATAATAGAATCCTTTGGTAAGTGAATAAGTCCTGTGATATAGAATCCTTTGGTAAGTGAATAAGTCCTGTGTATAGAATCCTTTGGAAGTGAATAAGTCCTGTGATATATTCCTTTGGTGAATAATCTGGTTGATATATTCCTTTGGTAAGTGAATAAGTCCTGTGATATATTCCTTTGGTAAGTAATAGTCTGTGATATAGAATCCTTTGGTAAGTGAATAAGTCCCGCGATATAATACTACGTTTCGTCGTCCAAGAAGATCCAAGTAGTAATGATTAATATGGCCAGAAAAGGTCAGTATAAATAATAATATCAGCAGCAGGGCATTGCCAGTGATTGGACAATAGGAATCCTACCCAGGTCACGTGCTTATCGGCGAGCCTATAAGTAGGAGTAGGTATCTACCACAATTCTCATTGGGAGCCCCATACTTCTGGCCTTGTGCCATATCTAAGCTAAGCTTAGTAAATAACTATATACCAAAAAACTCCAACAACAGTAACTCCTTCTAGTTAAGCAAAGTAGGTAACTTGTTGGTTGGAGCTCAACTTCCCATCTTGTGTTCTCTTCTGAGACAGCGTCGTCTCCAATGGCGGGGCAATGTCCGCCGGATGGATAATGGACAAATCCCGAAGGACATCCTCTAAGCAGAGCTTTCGTTTGATAAGAGACAGATTGGTCGACCAAAGCTGCGTTTCAAGGATGTCTGTAAGAATGATCTCAGGTGCTTTGGCATTGGCTCTTCCAACTGGGAAAATTTGGCTCAGGACCGTCCTCGGTGGCGACAGGCTCTCCGTAGCGGACTGTTCCTGTCAGAAGCGACCCTGGAGGTCCAGAAGAAAGCAGCAGCAACAAAGCACCGGCACATCAACATCTTCAGGGACAGCCTTCAAATGCGACATCTGTGGTCGTGAATGTTTTTCAAAGATTGGACTTTACAGTCATAGGAGGCACGTTAATTTCAGGGGCACAAAAACTACATTATAGTCTTCCGAGACTGAAATGCCAATGATGAATGAATTTTGGCTGGTTGGTTGGTTGGATTTTACGGCATATCAAGCCCATTGAGTCATTTTATGTCGAAGACGCTTTAGTTTTATTTATTCCACGATGGCTACCCAATTCTTTAAAACCTAATTATCTTAATACTCATTTTTTACACTCATGTTTTTCTAGCCATTGATGAGACGCTCATAGGTAATCCCACTCCGGGTCAGAGTGGACCTGGGAGTAATGGTGATGAAGGGGGTACTCCCCAATCCCTAGAGATTCAGAATTGGAACTTCACTATCAGTTTAAGGAAATACACAGGTCTCTCAGACACCACGTTCTAGCACATATATGATCAAAAGGTTTTGGGGGTTGCCATATAGGGCCGGGTTAGCTCAGTCGGTAGAGCGTTGGGCTAGAAAACTCAAGGTTCCTAGTTCGATACCGGTCCTCGCCAACTCAGCGTATGAGAAGCACAGGGATCTGTGCGGTAAAGTGAGGAGCTGATGGTAGGTGTGGCGCTCCACCTCAGATGCTAAAAAACGACCTCCTTGGTCTAGCGCTAATGAAAAGGGGATAGACTCCCTCGCTGACTGGCTGATACCGACTTTACTTTACTTACTTAACTATAAGGGCAATAGGTTCTAGGACTTAGGGTTGACAGCTAATGAACAATTATTATATTCTACTCGTGTGAAGGGGTTGCTAAACATATCCAAAAACGAACGATGACCAACAGAAGACCAGTACCATTCATATAAAAACATTCTGGAACTTAGGGTAGTGGGGAATACATCTTTATTACAATTACAACTAGATTCATCCTAACCCAGAGTAGTAATAATTATTATGGTCAAATCTATAGGTTAAATAGATTCAAAATGAGTTTAATTTGTTTTCATGATTTAAAAAAATGGAATACTCTACAAGAATAAAATAACGCAAGGTTTGTATTGTAAGGGAAGATAGTTTCCCCTACTAGAGATGATGGACTCGTCCAACGAATCGTTTTAATGATAAAGAGCTAAACAGTCGAGTAGTCGAGTTCAAGAAGTATAAAGTTGCTACAGAGAATTACTGTTGTGGAAATTGCTGCGCATTGGACTCTATTTCATTGAATCTTTTGTGCCAATGGTATTAAACTTATGTTAACCTTTCTTTCGTATTTAAGTGTTGTTATTTGATAACACAGACACAATAGTCTGACAACTATGCTCCCCCTGTGCGTAAAATATAGACAATATCTATCTATCTATCTATCTATCTATATATATATAAATATATATATATATATAATATATATATATATATATATATATATATATATATCCATCTAACTAAATCATGAGGACTCCTATAAAACACAGACAATGATTATTGGTCTATTCTTGCTTTATTCGTAAAAGACAGACAATTTTTTTTTCTTCTGTCTTTTTTTTTATGAATCGGTATAAATTAAAACCACGCTCATCTAACTGTGGAAGTCGTTAATTATTGGCCTTCGAATTATAAGTGTGTAGATATCGAACAGAAATGAGTCACTGAGTGCAGAATTCAACGCACTCGTTAAATATCCGATAAAATGATGAGAAACATAGATAAATAAAAAAAATATATAGAAATATTTAGGATTATATTCAGGAAAATGTCGGCCGATAATTGCCAATTGATGTGTGCAAAGAGAAAATTAAAAAAAAATAATAGCTAATCGACAGTAACTCCTTCTTGTTAAGCTAACGCGGAGAGACCCGAATCTTGATTGCTGGGCCGAGGGTGGCTGACAATTACTGGATGATGGAGTCTGGAAATAAACTTAGGATGCTGGGGGAAATCTTGCTTTGTGCCATTGATAGTTTTTAGTAATAACACAAGATACTTTTTTCGCATCAGATTTTTATTTTTCTCAAGCCAAAACTGCCGAGAGTAATAACACCATGTCTCACTCTGTTAACGCATCATACCAGACTCACTCCACACTCTCAACTCTCACTCCCATTCTCCACCACTTCACTGTGTCTCACTTTTTGAATAATAGAAACAATGCCATGTGGCGTTATGATGATTCATCCTTAAACTTTTCCATTCTCATCTAACACGTAATTCTAATTTTCCTACTTAAAACTTTCAGCTGTTAAATCCCCACCCACATTACGTTACACAAGTAGCTAACTTTTTGATTGGTTGGTTGGGTTTTACGGCATATCAACACACTGGGTTATCTTATGCCGAAGACGTTTTGTTTTATTTATTCCTTGATGGGAACCCAGTTTTTGAAAACATTTTAAAGTCACGTTTTTTTAAACCCATGTTTTTTCTATTTTACCCAGCTACTACCACTCCGGGTCAGAGTGGACATGGGAGTAATGCTGATGAAGGGGTACTTCACATTCCCCAGAGTTGCAGAATTGGAACTTCTTTATCAGTTTAAGGTAATACACAGAACTCCCAGACACCACCTTCTCGCACATTTATATTAAAACAGGTTGGGAGTTTGCTATGAAGTCAAAAAGGCTGGGACAATCATATAGGTGTTAAAACTTGATTTGACGAGCCTCTCTGATCACTCTCTCAAGCCTAATTAATGGCAAAAAAAAGTGTTGCATGTCATGGACTGCTCAGCCACCAGCGTTCCATCATTTAGCATCACGGGTCGCCATCTATAGCCAACAGGTGGCCTTATTGATGGGACTATTACCCCTCGACAGAGGTGCAGTCGTTGTATTCTAAAGCCCCAACCGACGCGTGGGGTAATGGTTAGAGTCATAGGAAATGGACTCGTCAACGCGAGTTCAATTCCTGGACGGAACTGTTGGCATTTCACATGGCGCTAATACCCTTGGGAAAGGTATGAATCCAATTCTCCCTCCAGCTATGGGTAAATGCAGGGCAGACTGGACTCTTTAACCATGGCTAGGTAACCAGTCTAGGAGAAGGAAAACTCCGAATTCAAACCTGTTAAACTCCGTTTAAGAAATTGACCTTGTGTCGCATCCTGCTTGTGCGGAGGGGTTGGTATATATATATATATATATATATAAGCATAGTCTGTTTTTTGTTTATTTCGCAAATCGAATTATAAATTGATATAGAAAATAATTAATTAAATAGAGTTACGTTTTCTTGAATGAAAATTCGGTTGGGTGGTAGCTACGTAAAGTGAAGTATAAATGTATATAGAAAACGAGGCATTAAATAATATTACGTTCTGATATAAGAACATTCTATTGTTGGTTCCCCTTTGCAATTTTTTATAAGGGAATCAAATATTACTTTTTATTTACAAAGATTATGAGTGCTTTTATGATATTCTATTTGTTTGTTTTTAGGCTTGCTTCTTCGTTTGTATGCATATTTGAGTCAACTATCAGATTGATTTGAAATAACGCATAGGCATTCTAATGTAAATCAGGGATATTGAGTTTGTTTTTTGGTCCTAATGAATATGACTTGTAAGTATATTCGAAGCAATTATCACTATAAATTGTTAATCGATGGCAATATTTTTTCTATTAAGCTAAAACAAATATGTTTTCTGTTAAATTCCGCTTAAGAAATTGACCTTGTGTCGAATCCTGCTTGGGGTTGGTATATATATATATATATATATATATATATATATATATATATATATATATTGATGAAACATCTACGGGTTATTTGATAGGGTGCCAAAAGAGGCTTGTTATTAAGAATGTACTCATTGGGAAACCCCCGTTATCTATCTGCAAAACTAGAAGCAGACAGAAACATCGCAGACAATATATTGATTTCGTCTGCAAATCTCAGTTGAGAAATTGGCGTTATCATCTATTCATATATCCGGTCTACTTTCATAATATCTACAGTTATTAAAGTTCCGACGTTTCGAGCTCTGTGATCTCTGGACTTCTTCAGGATTGTGATATTCTCGGTTAATTCGGTTTGTTTCGGTAGCTTGGTTTGTTCTCTGCGGATTAGTCATAGTTCTGTCTACCAAATCATTCATGATAAGCTCGGCTTCCATAAAACAAAAACAAAAAGTAAAAAAGTAAAAATACCAAACGTTGTAATGTATAATTGAAATATCATAATGAGGTATATCCACAGGTTTGGTTTGTTTTGTTTTACGGCATATTAACCTCAGTGGGGTCATTTAATGCCGATAAAGTTTTGAAAATAAATCAATTCTTAATGGATAAATACAATTTTTTTTATAAATAACTTTTTCTATTTAAGCCATAAATGGGACCCTAACAGGTACTACCACTCCCGGGTCAGAGTGGACCAGGGAGCAATGGGGATGAATGGGGTGCTCCACATTCCCCAAACTCCAAAACTGGAACCTCACAATCAGATAGAGTTTAACGTCATTCCCAGCACATGTAGATCTGCAGCCACCTTCTAGCACCCATATGATAAAAAGGGTTAGGGCTTGCCATGAGGGCAATAGGGTTGGGGCAATCATATAGGTGCTAGGGCTTGACGTGACCAGCCGATTGATCGGAGGGGGCCTCTCCGACCGCCCGTCTAGCCCATATCCACAGGTCCTGCTAGTAATCTTTCATTACTTCTAAAACGACTGTATTATTTACCAAACCCATTCGTCATATGTGAGATGTAAGACAAGTAAATCATCCACGATGAGCTCGGCTTACATAAAACATGAGCACGGATAATTTGTGGATCTTCCTTGTAAACTTATAATAAAGGAGATTACGTGTCTGTAACCGAAACTATGTCCCCATCTTAATTACGATAAATTTCTCAACGGTTATTAAATAATCACTATTTAATCTAAAATTAGCATCTTATTTATTTACAGTGTCTCTATGAAGACCTAGCCAAGATTAGAAGTGTCTACTCACACGCTTTCACAAGATTGTCATCCTTTATTTTTAAATGTAGTTTGAGAGACACATATGACCCTCAAACGTATCAAAGGAAACTCTAAACCATTTCACTGTTCAATGCAAAATTAGGTGTTTACTTACACGTTTTCACAAGATTTTATTCTTTATTTTAAATGCAGTTGAGAGCCACATATGGCCCCTCAAACGTGTCACAGGAAACTCTAAAAGCATTCACTGTTCAAAGCAAAATTAGAGGTATCTATTCACACGTTTTTCCACAAGATTTTATTCTTTATTTTAAATGCAGTTTGAGAGACACATATGACCCTCAAACGTATCACAGGAAACTCTAAACCATTTCACTGTTCAAGGCAAAATTAGAGGTGTCTACTCACACGTTTCACAAGATTTTATTCTTTATTTTAAATGCAGTTTGAGAGCCACATATGACCTTCAAACATGTCCACTGGAAACTCTAAAGCCTTTCACTGTTCATAACGTTGTAATGTGATATTGAAATATCGTAATGAGGTATATCCACAGGTCTGCTAGTAATCTTTCATTCATTTCTAAAAATACCGCAAACAACCCGTTCGCCATGTGTAAGATGTGAGAAAGGTAAGGGGCATTCTGCGAGGGTTGAACTCGCTATTCAATAGTAATGGATATGCGAGATTAGCTTGCTAACCATTACCCCAGGATGAGACGTCCCTGTGTCAATAATTTCACAGATCGTCTAATATATAAATCTTACTCCGCTGATAATTCGTTTTTTTTTCTAGCGTGGGCGAGAGAAACACCGAGCAATAAGCTAACAAACCTTAAAAACCAATAAATTATGAATATAATATATATATATATATTTATATATATAATATATATATATATATATATATATAAACACCTTTTTTGTGCAAGTGTGTTTTTGTGTAGGGGCGTGTGTTTGTGTGTGGTAACGAAAGCAGTAGTCATGTTAACACAAACAGATACACACACATCCACACACACACCCACGCACACACCCACACACACACACACTCTCTCTCTCTCTCACTTTCTCTCTCTCTCAGTGTGTGTGTGTGTGTGTTTGTATATATGTATATATATATGTATATATATATATATATACACACAAACACACACACACACATATATAGTTATATATTATAATATAATATATATATATATATATATTATATAATATATAATATATGAGTGTACTATTGATGTTGTTACCCACAACACACACATAAACAACCGTTTACATTTATAAGAACGTATTGTGTTTTGTGTAAATGTGTGTGTTAACGAAAGTAAATGGTACATTCATATATATATATATATATATATATATGTTGTGTGTGTGTGTGTGTGTGTGCGAAATTTTATATATATTATATATATATTATATATAATATAACACTACATGAAAGCTTCCACGACATTACGCCGCAAACACATATATATATGAGCCGCGTCATTGATTTCGCTAACTACAAATACAAAGATAGAACATACACAAGATCATGTACGCAACTCACGACTCACAAAACACAGACAACAGACGAAGGATCTGCTAAGCCAACCCCAGTACACATGAGTAGAGCCAGACACACACAGGTTAAGATTTCTGTTGTGTTTGCCCGACAACACACACACACCTGGTTCATCGGTCTCTATTCCATTACGAACAGCATACAGTTTATTGACCCACACACATAGTATATATTATATAATATATACTATATATAGTATGTGGTGGTGTTGTGGTGGTGTGTGTGTGTGTGTTTTATGTTCCCGGTGGTTGGAGAATTCTGCTGAATGGTATTGTCCAATGATTGATTTCATTTCCCACCCCGGCTTCAAAGCAAAAGCTATTTAAAATACATGAACACGGTATGAGAATACATGTTTGTAAGTTTTTAAAGTATCAAAGCGCGCGTTGCATTAATAATAAATAACTCCCCCGCGGGGCATTGCTCAATATTAAAAGTGCACCTCTCTCTGGGTGCAATCAGTGATCGCATATTTGTGTGTACTCTGGAGATTTCACAAAAAAAAAAAAAAAAAACCCAGCAAATACTTCTGTAAATTAATCTGCCGATGCAAATTTATTTTTTTGCGGGGGAGTCAAAATACTGCCCTTTTTATTTAAAAAGATTTAATTGAGAAGCGTTTTTTTAATTTGATATTTTTTTGTTTGTTTTTTTTGGGTTTGCTTTCTATCGTTTGCATGGCATATTTGGTCAGACTATCAAGATATGATTGAAATAACGCAGAGGTCATTCCTATGTAAGTCAGGTGGATAGATTTGAGTTTAGGTTTTTTTTTGGTAAGGATCCTCTAAAAATGAATAATGACTTGTAGTTTATAAATTTTTGAAGCAAAGATGAAAATTATCATTCTACTTAAATTGGTTTAATCGAGATGGCAATATTTTTATCGATTAAAGCTTAGAAAAAGCAAATGAAATATGTTAAACAAATATACAGATATAACGTTGACATTTTAGGAACTAATTTATTTTTCTCTTAGCTCGTATTCGTAAAAACGTGTGTATGTAAGGGGTGAAAGTATGGATTTCATAGACATAGAGCAAAAATAAAGGAGATTATAATAGAGTTTGTTCTGAAATGTAAGCGATATTACTTGTTGTGTTTAAGTTCGTAAATGAAGTAATAATATTTTTCCATAAAGAAAACTAAAATGCATTAATATATAGATATAACGTCTACATGTAAGGAACGATTCTATTTAGTTGTGTTTGGGTTTTGCTCTTGGCCAATTTTTTTTTTTTTTTTTTTTAAAAAGTGTATCACAAAATACTATAATAGACTTTTTATTTAATGCAGATTTATAAATGTTTATGTTTCCTTTAGCTTTTTTTAATTTGTTTGTTTTTTTTTTTTAGGGTGAGCTTGTTTCTCTCTTTCGTTTTTTTGGTATGTCATATTTAAAGTCAAAAGCTATAAACTTCAGATTTTGAAAAATTTGAAATGACGCAGCAAAAGGCATTCCTAATGTAATATCAGCAATATAGAATGAGTTTGTATTTTGCTCCTAATAATATGACTTGTAAGGTTAACAATATGAGCATTATCTAACTCTATAAATTGTTAATTTCGATTGGTATGTATAATTAGAGACACATAATCCAGTAAAATATTGTTAACGTTTTCAAGTGTAAGCGGAAAGTTAGTGTTGGGTTGGTCCAGTTGGTTTCGGTTTTTTGTAAGTGAAGTATAAATTTATATAAGAGGACGTAAATGCCAGATAGCTAAAAAGGGTTACGGCATTTGATGTAGAGCATTTATAGTCTGTTTTTTGTTTTGGGTTTATTTGGTTATTTTCGCAAATGACGAATTAATTAAATTGGATGATAGAAAATAATTTATTAATTAAGAGTTACGTTTTCATTGGAATTGGAAAGATTTCTGATAGGGGTGTTGCTTTTTCGTAAAGTGGAAAGTTAATAATGTATAATAGAAAAACGTAAGGCATTTAAATAATTTATAATACGTTCTGATATGCAAAGAAGCATTCTATTAGTTGGTTGTCCCCTTTATTCCAATTTTTTTTTTATAAGAAGGGTCAACATATTATTTTTTATTTACCAAGATTGATGAGCGCTTTTTATATTAATAAGAATAAAAATTAATAAAATGGTTTTTATGGTTAATTTTTTTTATAAAAACTAATTTTTATTTTTTTAAGTATTTTAAATACTTAAGATTATTAGTGGATATTCTCATTTTGTTTGTTTTTTTAGGCTTGCTTCTTCGTATTGCATTGCTATTTTGAGTCAACTTATCAGAAATAGATTGATATTGAAATAACGCAGAGGCATTCTAATTGTAAATGCAGGGATATTGAGTTTGTTTTTTGGTCCTATTATTTGGAAAATATGGGGAAAACGTTTTGTAAGGTATGTATCCCAAACACAATAGACTGCAATTATCAGATCTAGATAAATTGGTTAATCGATGGTTAATAGATTTTTTTTTCCGATTACAGCTAAAACAAATATATCCTATAACAAGAAATACGTTGACATTATTTAGGAACTAATTTATTTTCTCTAGCCGTAATTTCGTAAAACGTTGTGTAAATTGTAAATGTGAAGTATGGATTTCATGACACAAATAAGAGATTAAATAGAAGTTTGTTCTGGACTGTAAGGATATTCTGTTGGTTAAGGTTCGCGTAAAATTGAGTATAACAAATTTCTAATAGATAAACAATGCATTATAGTAGAATTCGCGTTTCTATATGTAAAGGAGATTCTATTGTGTGGTTGGTTTCGGCGCACTCTTGCCAATTTTTTTTTTTTAATTAAGAGTGTATATCATCAAATATTCCTTATTTTCTTTTTTAAATTTTACGGAAGTAGATTAGTGAAATGTTTCTGTTTCTTCGTCTTTTTTTTATTTGTTTGTTTTTTGGGGGATTGGTTTTCTTACATCGTTTGTTTGCAATAATTTGAGTCACTATCGCAGGATTTCAAGATTCTGAATTTTGAAATGACGAGAGGGCATTTTCCGCTTTACTAGATGTAAATCAGGAGGTGATATTGAGTTTGATTTTGCCTTATCCTGAATGAATGATGACTATTGTAAGTAATAGATTTGAAGCAGCAAATTAATTCACTCCTGTACAATCAATAAATTGTTAATTAGTTGGTAGTTCGATGGGGCATATAAAAGAAAAAATAATGAATAAATATTTTTTTTTTTTTTTTTTTTCGACGATTAACCTAAACAAATATGATACATGATTACACAGATAGGAATTAACGGGTTGCCTTTAGGGACGTAATGTTATTTTCTCTGTTGCCACCACTGTGTTTAGGGAACTATTTAATCTTTTTCTGTTTCGTAGCCGTAATTTTTCGTAAAAAAACAAAAAACCGGTTGTGTATGTATAAGATGAAAAGTCATTGGAATAAGAGTTAATGTTCTCCTCATTATAGATAGGTTAATATAAATTCTCATCATGTTGGCTGGTTGGGTTGGTTGGTTTGTTGGAGTTATTTGGATTATTAGTTACAGTCACATGGCGTTCACGCGTATTAGTGTCAGTAATAAACTGTGAAGTGATGGTAATTGTTTATGAGAAGACAAATAAATCCCAGTAAATAGAATTGTTGAACAGGGATTTATCATGAAGGCAGGAATTAACTGTTGTGTCTCGTGCGACGAAAGTCTGCACGTACGTGATCAAGTTGCGTTTCGAGTCTTGGTGAAAGTGAAAGTATACAATTTATATAGAGGATCATTCAAATGCAGGCATG
>CM042182.1:35290451-35336941 GCA_023376005.1 Doryteuthis pealeii | reverse complement strand
AGAAGATAATAGTAGGACAACTGGGGCTCTTTAACCTGGTTAGGCAACTGTCTAGAAGGAAAACTCTGAATTCCAAACCTGTTAAAACTCGCTTAAGAAAATTGACCTTGAAGTCGCATCCTGCTCGTGAGGAGGGGTGGTAAATATATATATATAGCGGCCTTCTTCAAACACACGCTGGCTAAATCATATACGTTAGTACTGGTTTCAAATTCACGGCCCTACTTCGTGTATCTGCATACGTAGTGGGTATCGTCACTAACCCTAGACGATATATGTAGTGGTCGTTTAATGAAATCACAGTAGGAGTTTTGACTTTATTTCTTCTTCTCGGTTTACGTGGGGGTGGTGGCGTTGACAATGGGAATGCCCCAGGGTTGACGATGACTACTATTACTGCTGAGATGGTGAGGTAGAGGGGGCTGGTGACGGCTCACAGCCCATCGGCTGTGACCGTGAGTGCGGTCACTCACTTGTTCTCCGTTCGCTATCTCCTGTCTGACTGACCCTAACTCTCTCGACCCCCTGGCTTTTGTATTGACGACACACCTACGCATCTTTATCTTTTGATCTGATAACGAACCTTTGTTATATATTTCTTTATCTTCTACCTGCTTCTTTGACCGGAAAGCCTCGCTTCCGTTTTTTAACTTCTTCGTTCGTTTTACCGGGAAAAAGTCCTTTGTCATTTTTGTCGTCCTTTCTTTGTTTCGCTCGTACAATATACAACAAGAGATACATAAGAAACAACATGGTAGATATATGAGTAACACATATATGAGACAAGATACAAAATGGAAGTATAACATAGATACATAAATGTACATGTAAAAGATATGAAGAGTCCATAAGTCAAAGTCACTTACTGATGTAGTGTTGAGGAGGATGAACCCCCCAACACAAGAAGAGTATAGACATAAGTGTCTAACCCATGTGTGTTCGTTGAGTCCCGGAGAAGAAAGCAGATTCAAACTTGGCGCTTGCCTGCTTAAATAGTCAGAGCGCCTGGTAGGGAAAACCAGAAAAACAAGGGAAGATAACTCGTCCAGCAAACAAGGGTAGACAATACCACACTGTTAAAATATTATTTCAGCTTCTTTTGATATTTCACAATAACTTTCTTCTGATTTGCAGTCATATCAACAGCCAGATGTAGGAAGCGCGTGGTGTAATGGTTAAAGTCATGGGAAATGGACTCGTCGCCCCGAGTTCAAATCCTGGACGTGGTAATTGCATTTCATTTAGCGCTAATACCCTTGGGAAAGGTATGAATCCTACTCTCCCTCCAGCTATGGGTAAATAGTAGGGTAGACTGGGCTCTTTAACCTTGGTTAGGCAACCGGTCTAGGAGAAGGAAAGCTCTGAATTCAAACCTGCTGAACTCTGCTTAAGAAATTGACCCTGTGTCGCATCCTACTCGTGCGCGGGGGGGGGGGTTAAATATATATATCAACAGCTATTAAATACGCTGATATCCAGGTGAACACACACACACACACACACACATATATATATATATAATATATATATATAATATATATATGATGGTTAAAAACTTATGCCACGCTTGAATGGGTCTTTTTCACATCGGAACTGATACACGAATGTCGGTATCAGCCAATCAGCGAGGGAGTATATCCCCCTTTCACTAGCGCTGGACCAAGGAGATTGTTTTTACGTCTGTGGCGGAGCGCCACTTTACCGCACAGATACCTGTGCTACTCATACGCTGAGTTGGCGAGGGCTGGTATCGAACTAGGAACCTTGTGGTTTCTAGCCGAACGCTCTACCGACTGAGCTAACGCGTGTGTACTAACACTTTGAACTAGTAAGATAACATTAGATACGGTGTTTATAGCTTACAGTTCCACTATATCTGATAAGTGCAAAGCTGGATGCCCAACATTTGTGTCCTTGTGTAACATCCTACCCATGGCGAACGTATTAAGTATATACTTACAGTTTTCAAAGCAGTATTACATTGAAACATTTGATTGAAGATGTGTATTTCTTTAAAATTATTATATTTACTTAGGTTAAAGAGCCCACTGTCCTACTATTTATCCATAGCTGGATGGAGAGTAGGATTTATGTTACATAATCTATGCGGTTGCATAAGATTATTGTCAATCCCTGTATTTCTAAAGGGATGGCGCTTTTCATATCACGGGCGGAACTTTCCATGGATTATTACAGGAAGCCCGCGAAATACGTGAAGTCACGTGGGACCTGGTTGGGTCTCAGTTTCAGTTTTAGACGTCAGGCAGAGAGGATGTCCTGCCTTAACTGGAACTCACTGCATACGCGCGCTATGTTAGTCAGATGTTAGTTACATGAAATGTTTAGATAAGTAAATAAAAAGCTTAAGAAAATAGCATGGTGTTGTGGTTGGTGAATGTCTTGGTAACACGACTGATCTAGAAGAAGAAATGAGTTAAGTGCGACCGACCACCAAGACGCTAGAAGAAGACCTTAAGAGATCAAAGACGCAAGAAGAAGAATAGAAGTAAGTAATGAAAAGGGTATGCAACATTTACCCCTCTCCCAAGGGTATTAGCGCGAAGTGAAATGCAATTACCACATCCAGGATTTGAACTCGGGGCGTCCATTTCCCATTGTTGTATACCCTTTCTTATTCTTATCTCCGGTCGTATTTGGTTCTATCTTCTAACATCTTTACTTGATCTGGTCTAGCGTCTCGGATCTCCTAAGGTCTGGTTTTCTATTGCTATGTTCCTGCTGGCTGGTCGTCCTGGATTCATTTCTTAGTCTTGTTACCAAGACATTCATCAACCACAAGAACATATTACTTATACAAACTTTTATTTCCTTAACTATACATTTCACGTAACTAAATATCTGACTAACATAGCGCGCGTGAGTTCCAGTTTAGGCAGGACCTAAAATGGTCGACTTCACTGCTTGACGTCTAACTGAAAACTGGGGACCGAACAGGTCCCACGAGACTTCACGTATTTTGGCGGGCTTATGTAATTTTCCATTGAAGGACCCGGCCATGGTATGAAAAGTGTCATCCCCTCAGAATTACAGGGGATTGACAATAATCTTATGCAACCGCATAGATTATGTAACACCATGACTTTAACCATTACACCACGCGTTTCCCATCTTTTCGATGTTTATAGCTTATTTCCTTACAGTAGCACTATATCTGAAAAGTGCCAAGCTGGATGGCCCACAATTGTGTCCTTTAGTCACATCTTACCAATGGCGAACGTATTGGGTACAAATAATTTTTGAAAATCCTTTCACATTATTCTGTATGATGAGAAAAAAAGAAAAAAAAGACCAGAGGTCCACACCCAAACAACCGGGTTAGCTCAGTCGGTAGAGCGTTCGGCTAGAAACCTCAAGGTTCCTAGTTTTATACCGGCCTTCGCCAACTCATATCGTAAAAGTATATATATTTCGTAAAAGTATATATATATATATATATATATATATATATATATATATATGGGGAAAAATAAGTAAAGAAAAGAAATGTAGATAGATAAAATGAATTTAATCGATATCAGATTAATCGATAATGTGATATCGATTAAATTCATTTTATCCATCTACATTTCTTTTCTTTACTCATTTTTCCTATATTGTCGGATTCAATTCCTTTTCCATTTTCACACACACACACACACACACACACACACACATATACATATATATATATATATATATATATATATATATATATGTGTGTAGTATATTAAGAAAAATGAAAAAACACAGGTTTAAATGGGTTAAGGGGTGAGTTTATTGGCCGACGCTGCAGTGTTTCGATCTATTAATTAGATCTATTAATTAGATCTATTAATTAGATCATCTTCAGGGCATACCTCAAAAATTTTTCAAACAGACTGAATAACAAGGACTACCACTCGCTTTTCTCGTTATTCTGTGATAAAAAAATTCTTATCACCTTCCATATACCAACAAATGCCCTGAAGATGATCTAATTAATAGCTCGAAACACTGCAGCGTCGGCCAATAAACTCACCACTTAACCCATTTAAACCTGTGTTTTTCCATTTTTCTTAATATACTACATAGCGTCAGATTCACTTCCTTTCTTCACACACAACACACACACACACATTATATATATATATATATATATGTTATTATAATGGAGATTGTGGGTTTGTCTGTCTGTAACCAAAACTATATTACTATAAATGTTACAAATCCCTTTGTTATTTACATCACATTCTCCATGATTTTATTTTTATTTAAACCTCAATGATTAATAAAATTGTTTTACATTATTAAGACTGTTGACCATATCTACATACTAATAACACGCAATTGTATTTATATATACAACAAAATAGCGGATTGCAGTGTGAATGGGAAGGCTAATTTGCATATTGATCTTAAAAATTGATTTTAATAAATATATGCTTAGTATTATTGACTTCTAAATGTTTGGTTTTATCTTATTGAATATGAGCAAAAATCTCGGGGATACATCTTAAAAGAAATCCATTAACAAGAAGAAATAACTGTAATATTATCCTTTACTTCCTATTTTAACTAAATAGTGAAATTAGTTAAATTTACCAATGAAAGACGGGAGTAATGGAAAATGATTGAAGAGTTAGTTTCAAAGTTGTTCTATTTTTCGATTATACTCCCTCTGTTCCAAATCTTTTTATCTGCATTATTATTCAGTTTTATTAGCCTTTCTAATTTTACATGATATTTTATTATATTCAAACTTAAAAACTTGCACCCGGAGTGTGCATAAATTTGCTAGTATATATATATATATATATATATATATTAGTTAGGAGTAAGGAAATGAAACCGACGGTATATGTATAGATAAAATGGTATGAAAAACACATGTTGTTAAATGCTCTAATACTCGTATAGCACGGCGATCTGTGCGGTAAAGTAAGGAGCTGATGGTAGGTGTGGCGCTTCACCTCAGACGCAAAAACAATCTCCTTGGTCTAGCTCTAGGGAAAAGGAGATAGACTCCCTCGCTTACAGTCTTCAAAGGAGTATTACATTGAAACATTTGATGCTGATATCTTTGATTGAAGATTTTGTGTATTTCTTTAAAATTATTATATTTACTTAAACAAGCGGAAAGTACATTTCTTTATTGAAAATATATTTTTTATTTCATTTTTCAGAATTAATTACAGTTCGGATTCATTATCAAGTCGCTCAAGGGACAGAGAGGGTGAATTAGGGGGTTGTACTACAAGAATAATCAATATTTTAAATGAATGCCCCGGGGGTAGGGGTGGGGAAAGAAGGATGGAGAAGTGAAAGGTGGGATAGGGAATGTCTGTGGGAGAATATTTCGATAAGAGTTCAGTGGCATGTCAGGGAGATAAGGGGAGAGAGGGGGAAAGCGAGAGAGAGAGAGAGAGAGAGAGGGCGAGAGAGAGGGGGCGAGCGAGAGAGAGAGGGTGGAGAGTGGGGGTGAGCGAGAGAGAGAGAGAGGGCGAAAGGGGTGCGAGCGAGAGAGAGAGGGCGAAAGAAAGGAGAGGGCGAGCGAGAGAGAGAGAGAGACAAAGAGAGATGGTGAGCGAGAGAGAGAGAGAGAGAGGCGAGAGAGAGGGGAGAGAGGCGAGAGAGAGGGGGCAAGCGAGAGAGAGGGGGCGAGAGAGAGGGGGTGAGAGAGATGGGGGTGAGCGAAAGAGAGAGGGTGAGAGAGAGGGGGCGAGCGAGAGAGAGAACAGAGAGAGAGGGCGAGAGCGACAGACAGACAGACAGACAGAGATAGAGATAGAGACAGACAGAGATAGAGATAGAGAGAGAGAAAGAGAGAGAGAGAGAGAGAGAAGGGGGAGCAAGGAAAATGGTAAGATAGAAAATGAAGAAAAGAGAGAAAGAAAAACAATAAAGGAAAGAAACGGAAATGATATTGAAAAAAATTAGATAGATACAAAGGAGGGTTAAGATAAAAGCAATGAAAAAGAAAGAAAGAAAGAAAGAAAGAAAGAAAGAAAGAAAAACAGGAAGGGAAAGGAAGAAAGTAAAAGAAGGAAGAAAATGGAAGAAAAGAGAGCAAGCAATAATGTAAAAAGAAGAAAGAAAGAAAGAAAGAAAGAAAGAAAGAAAGGGAAAGCGATAAAGTAAAAGAAAGAAAAAGAAAGAAAGAAAAAGAGAAGAAGAAATAATGTAAAAAGAAGAAAGAAAAAGAAACAGAAAGAAATAAAGAAAAACAAAAGTAGAAAGGATGAAAGAAAGAAAGAAAGAAAGAGAAAAAGTAAGAAAATGAAAGAAAACTAAAAGAAAGAACGAAGGACAGAAAGAAAGAAAGAAAGAAAGAAAGAAAGAAAGAAAAAGAGGAAAATATAATGAGAAAGAAGGAAAGTAAGAAAAGAGAGCGGCAAAACGATCGAAAGAAAGTAAAAAAGAAAAAAAGAAAAAGGAACAAAGAAAGAAAGAAAATAAAAAAGAAAGAAAGAAAAAACGAAGAAAGGATGAAAGAAAGAAAGAAAAGAAAGAAAGAAAAAAGAAAGACAAAAGAAATGGAAAAATGAAAGAAAGTATGAAAGAAAGATAAAGAAAGAAAGAACGAAAGAAGAAATAAGAACAAAGAAGAAAGGAAGAAAGGATGAAAGGATGAAAAAAAAAAAAGAACGAAAGAAAGAAAACAAGCAGAAAGCGAGAACGAAAAGAAAGGAAGAAAGAAAGAAAGAAAGGAAATTGAAAAGAAAGAAAGAAAGAAAGAAAGAAAGAAAGGAAAAGAAAGAAACAAACAAACAAAGAAAAAAAGAAAGAAATAAAAAGAAAGGAAGAAATGATGGAAGAAAAGAAAGAAAGAAAGAAAGAAAGAAAAAAGAAAGGAAAAGAAAGAAAGAAACAAACAAACAAAGAAAAAAAGAAAGAAAGAAAAAGAAAGGAAGAAATGATGGAAGAAAAGAAAGAAAGAAAGAAAGAAAGAAAAAAGAAAGGAAAAGAAAGAAAGAAACAAACAAACAAAGAAAAAAAGAAAGAAAGAAAAAGAAAGGAAGAAATGATGGAAGAAAAGAAAGGAAGAAAGAAAGAAAGAAAAAAGAAAGGAAAAGAAAGAAAGAAACAAACAAACAAAGAAAAAAAGAAAGGAAGAAATGAAGGAAGAAAAGAAAGAAAGAAAGAAAGATAGAAAACTGAAAAAGAAAAGGAAGATCGAAATAGATATAATAAAAAAGAACGAACGAAAGAAAACAGAACGAAAATATGAATGAAAGAAAGAAAAAAGAAGAGAGAATGAATGAAAGAAAGAGAAGCAAAAGAAAGAAAGAAAGAAACAGAAAAGCCGAAAGGATAAAATGAGAAAAGAATGGTAAAAATAGAAAGAACGAAAGAATTAAGAAAAAGAATGAAAGAATCAACGAACGAAAGAAAGAAAGAAAAAAAGGTGAATGAAAAAAAAGAAAGAAAAATAAACAGAGACAGAAAAAAAAGAAAACGAAAGAATGGAAGAAAGGATGAAAGAAAGAAAGAAAGAAAGAAAGAAAGAAAGAAAAAGCAAGAAGGAGGGAAAGAAAAAAAAGAAAGAAAACAATTCTGCTTTTATTCATGAAAATTGATATTTATGTTGTGTAAAAAAGTAATTAAAAAATGTAAAAAAAGAAAGAACGACAGAATTAAAAAAGAATGAAAGAATGAACGAACGAAAGAAAGAAAGATCAAAAGGTGTATGAAAAAGAAAGAAAGAAAGAGAGACAGAAAGAAAACAAAACAAAGAAAACGAAAGAATGGAAAAAAAGGATGAAAGAAATACAGAAAGAAAGAGCATGAAGGAAAGAAAGAAAAATGAAAGAAAGAAAAAAAATGAAAGAAAGAAAAAAAAACAATTCTGCTTTATTCATGAGAATTCATATTTATGTTGTGTAAAAAGTAATTAAAAAATGTAAAAAAGGAAAGAATGACAGATTTAAAAAAAGAATGAAAGAATGAACGAACGAAAGAAAGAAAGAAAAAGGGTGAAAGAAAGAAAGAAAGAAAAATAAACAGAGACAGAAAGAAATAAACAAAGAAAACGAAAAATGGAAGAAAGGATGAAAGAAAAAAGAAAGAGCAAGAAAGGAAAGAAAAAGAAGAAAAAAAAAGAAAACAATTCTGCTTTTATTCATTAAAATTGATATTTATGTTGTGTAAAAAAGTAATTAAAAAAATGTAAAAAAAAACGAAAGAATTAACGAAGAAAGAAAGAAAGAAAGAAAAAAGGTGAATGAAAAGAAAGAAGAAAGAAAGAAAAAATAAATGGAGACAGAAAGAAAAAAAAAAAAAAGAAACGAAAGAATGGAAGAAAGGATGAAAGAAAGAAAGAAAGAAAGAAAGAAAGAGCAAGAAGGAAAGAAAGAAAAAAAAGAAAGAAAAAAAATCCTGCTTTTATTCAAAATGAAAATTGATATTTATGTTGTGTAAAAAAGTAATTTATCAGAAAAAGAAGTTTCGAATAAAACGAACGAATGAAAGAAAGAGTAACAAAAAAGAAAGAAAGAAAGAAACAGAAAGGTCGAAAGATGAAATGATAAAAGAATGGTAAAAGAAGAAAGAACGAAAGAATTAAAAAAGAATGAAAGAAAGAACGAACGAAAGAAAGAAAGAAAAAAAGGTGAATGAAAAAAAAAAAAGAAAGAAAAATAGACAGAAAGAAAAAAAACAAAGAAAAAGAAACAATAGAATAAAGGATGAAAGAAAGAGAGAAAGAAAGAAAGAAAGAAAGAGCAAGAAGGAAAGAAAGAAAAAAAAGAAGAAAAAAAAAGAAATCAATTCTGCTTTTATTCAAAATGAAAATTGATATTTATGTTGTGTAAAAAAGTAATTAATCCGAAAAAGAAATTTCGAATAAAACGAACGAAAAATGAATTATTTTGTCTAACATCTTCATCTCCATTGTTTTCGCTCTAATATTTCATGAAACAACTAAACTGCTTCACCTGTGATTGTGCGATTAGTTAGGCCTTACAGCCACATGACTTCACACTAACGATAATTCATTATTGGAGAACGCTACTCAATAAAAGCCCCTATTTTACCATAGGGAAAAGTTGTTTACGTTAAAGATTCCCCTCAGGTCTAAAAAGTACGCTAATCATATTTGATAACTATATCGAATTCTTTCCTGTTATTAATTTCCAATTCCAAGACATGTTGAAAAAGTATCAAGGATTTACCAAGATAGAAATGAACAATTAATGAAACGTTCACTTTCTTTAAAATACGAGGTGTGTGCAAAGAGCATGTAATGATTAATAAAATGGCGGTTGCCGATTGTTTTAAAAAGGAGGGGGGAGTAAGAATTCCGAAAATGCAGTAACGGAACCGACAGACGCTGAATTCAAAAATCGAGCGCCAAAAAGAAGAAGCGGGAATTCGGTAAGTTTTGAGGATGACAAGAAATAATGTAAAAAGAAGAAAGAAAAAGAAACAGAAAGAAATAAAGAAAAACAAAAGAAGAAAGAAAGAAAGAAAGAAAGAAAGAAAGAAAGAGAAAAAGTAAAAAAAAGAAAGAAAAGTAAAAGAAAGAAGGAAAGTAAGAAAAAAGAGCGGCAAAACGATCGAAAGTAAGTAAAAAAGAAAAAAAAAAAAAGGAACAAAGAAAGAAATAAAAATAGAAAAAGAAAGAAAGAAAGAATGAAAGAAAGAAAGAAAAAGAAAAAAATGTAATAACGGAACCGACAGACGCTGAATTCAAAAATCGAGCACCAAAAAGAAGAAGCGGGAATTCGGTAAGTTTTGAGGATGACAAGCAAGTAGTCGTCACGCAACAAGTCAGCTCCATTATCGGAAAATGAAAGAATATAAGATATGAACTGTTAAAACCAGAACATATGAAAAGGACTTTGCTCGGTATGCTGTTCTACGCTTTTTTAACTTTATTAATACAGGTGGTTTATTTTCAAATACGACTTCGTTATTTTCCATTCTGTTGAATCATAAAACAAGAACATATGAAAAGGACTTTGCCCGGTATGCTGTTCTACGCTTTTGTAACTTTATTAATACAGGTTGTTTATTTTCAAATACGACTTCATTATTTTCCATTCTGTTGAATCATAAAACAAGAACATATGAAAAGGACTTTGCCCGGTATGCTGTTCTACATTTTTGTAACTTTATTAATACAGGTTGTTTATTTTCAAATACGACTTCATCATTTTCCATTCTGTTGAATCATAAAACAAGAACATATGAAAAGGACTTTGCCCAGTATTCTGTTCTACACTTTTGTAACTTTATTAATACAGGTGGTTTATTTTCAAATACGACTTCTTTATTTTCCATTCTGTTGAATCATAAAACAAGAACATATGAAAAGGACTTTGCCCGGTATTCTGTTCTACGCTTTTGTAACTTTATTAATACAGGTGGTTTATTTTCAAATACGACTTCATTATTTTCCATTCTGTTGAATCATAAAACAAGAACATATGAAAAGGACTTTGCCCAGTATTCTGTTCTACACTTTTGTAACTTTATTAATACAGGTGGTTTATTTTCAAATACGACTTCATCATTTTCCATTCTGTTGAATCATAAAACAAGAACATATGAAAAGGACTTTGCCCAGTATTCTGTTCTACAGTTTTGTAACTTTATTAATACAGGTTGTTTATTTTCAAATACGACTTCTTTATTTTCCATTCTGTTGAATCATAAAACAAGAACATATGAAAAGGACTTTGCCCGGTATGCTGTTCTACACTTTTGTAACTTTATTAATACAGGTTGTTTATTTTCAAATACGACTTCATTATTTTCCATTCTGTTGAATCATAAAACAAGAACATATGAAAAGGACTTTGCCCGGTATGCTGTTCTACATTTTTGTAACTTTATTAATACAGGTTGTTTATTTTCAAATACGACTTCATCATTTTCCATTCTGTTGAATCATAAAACAAGAACATATGAAAAGGACTTTGCCCAGTATTCTGTTCTACACTTTTGTAACTTTATTAATACAGGTGGTTTATTTTCAAATACGACTTCGTTATTTTCCATTCTGTTGAATCATAAAACAAGAACATATGAAAAGGACTTTGCTCGGTATTCTGTTCTACGCTTTTGTAACTTTATTAATACAGGTGGTTTATTCTTAAATACGACTTCGTTATTTTCCATTGTGTTGAATCATAAAACAAGAACATATGAAAAGGACTTTGTTCGGTATGCTGTTCTACGCTTTTGTAACTTTATTAATACAGGTGGTTTATTTTCAAATACGACTTCATTATTTTCCATTCTGTTGAATCATAAACCAAGAACATATGAAAAGGACTTTGCCCAGTATTCTGTTCTACACTTTTGTAACTTTATTAATACAGGTGGTTTATTTTCAAATACGACTTCATTATTTTCCATGCTGTTGAATCATAAAACAAGAACATATGAAAAGGACTTTGCTCGGTATTCTGTTCTACACTTTTGTAACTTTATTAATACAGGTTGTTTATTTTCAAATACGACTACGTTATTTTCCATTGTGATGAATCATGTTTGAAGTTAGTAAGATGTATAACACATATATATGAAATATATATAACACAACTTACTACAATATAAAGACTGAATCTGTATTTATTAAGATAGAAATGAACAATTAATGAAATGTTCCCTTTCTTTAAAATACGAGGTATGTGCAAAGAGTATAAAGACACAATCTGTATTTACCCATACAGAAATGAACAATGAAGAAAACCTTATTAAAAAAATACGTGGTGTGTTCACAAAGTATCGAGACTGGATCTGTATTTACTAGGTATACTCAAAATGAGGCTAATCTGCGTTTTTGACAAAATGACTTTGTAGGGGTGGGGGTCTACAGAAAATAATTTACCAATAATTTACTGTGTGTGTATTTGGGCAGCATTCCTTCATTTATACATGTGGAATTAAACAAAAGGCACGTCACCTGTTTAATGATTTTATTAGTGATCTTTTTCTATAAACAAAAACTCCAAATGCTAGACGTTTTATAAAAACTCCAAATACTAGAAGCTATATACATCAAACAATCAGGACTCAAGGAATGAAATCACCCAAATATATGAATGGAGTATTCTTGAGTTCCATAAATACCAGCTGTTTTGGGCACCAGTCAGTAGTGCTGAGTTGCTGTTGTTCAAACCAACAGCATACTCAGTTCCCAACACAGTTGGATGCTAATCACCCAACAATTCCTTACATGGCGCTGCGAACAGGATTCACCCACGACCAACAGGTGGCCTCATTGGGGGGTGGGGGCTTACCCCTCTGCAGAGGTGCAGTCATATTCTAAAGCCCCTGCTGAGAGGGCAGTTGACATGCTGTAAAAAAAAAACAATCACACAAAAACAAACCAAACCAATCAGTTCACAATTGATACACATTGTGAGTTGTGGTTCATTTAGTTTTTTTATTAATATTTTTCAAACTTAAATAAAATTAATTTTCAATGCAGTTTCCCATTAATTCTCCTCCTCTTTCCAGCCTCCACATCCCTTAATATACTTTGAAAAAAAAAATGGAAACACATCACCTCTGATGATGGCACTTCGAAGTGCCGAAAGTACTCGGGATATGAACTTCGGTGGACTAATCCACGAATTCTATACAAATATAAAAAAAGTTGGCCAGAAAGCTTGAAAAGATTACCAATAAAATCGTTAAACAGGAGACCTGCTTTTTGTTTAATTCCACACACATACACGCACACACACATGCACCCGCCCGGTCGGCTGGGGCGTTAGAATGTACCGACTGCACCTCTGCAGAGGGGTAAGACTGCCCCAATGGGGCCACCTGTTGGCCGTGGGTGGCGACCCGTGATACTTAAGGATAGAGCCCAGGTGGACGAGCAGTTCATGACTTGCAATACTCCACTTTGGCCCTATCTTGGGCTAGGCGGTCGGTCGGAGAGGCTCCCTCCGATCAATCGGCTGGTCACGTCAAGCCCAAGCACCTATATGATTTTCCCAACCCTATTGCCCTTATGGCAAGCCCCAACCCCTTTTTATCATATGGATGCTAGAAGGCGGTGGCCGCGGGTCTACATATCCTGGGAATGACGTTAAACTCTATCTGATGGTGAGGTTCCAGTTTTGGAGGTTTGAGGAATGTGGAGCACCCCTTCATCACCATTGGTCCCTGGCCCACTCTGACCCGGAGTGGTAGTACTTGTTAGGGTCCCATCTATGGGTTAAATAGAAAACATGAGTTTATAAAAAAATTGTATTATCCATTAAGAATTGATTTATTTCATAACTTTATCGGCATTAAATGACCCACTGAGGTTGATATGCCGTAAAACAAAACAAACCAAACCAAAACACACATGAACACACACACACACACACACACACACATATATATATATATATATATGTGTGTGTGTGTGTGTGTGTGTGTGTGTGTGTGTGTGTGCAGATAAGAACATGCCCAGATTGCTTGATAGATAAGTAGGTATTCAAGAAAAGAGAAGATAATTGATTTTATGAACATGATAACATTTCCGGCTTATCGTAAATATTTTGCAAAAAACTTTGAGTTAAAAAACGCCATCTTTTTTTTTCCTTCCAAAATCTAATTAATGCTTCGTCATCAAACAAATTATTCAGAAAGAATAAATTTTCTTATATATTAATTAAGAACAGATAAATTCTACAAAAGCCACAGGTAAAAAGATGTCACTGAAAACGTCATAATTTTATTATGTAGATAAATGTGCTCAATACACTTCATACAGAATATGCAGGTGTGAGTTTGAAGCGTATACACAGAGTCAACATCGCGCTGCCGCCCTGTCGGCTGGGGCGTTAGAATGCACCGACTGCACCTCTGCAGAGGGGTAAGACTCCCCCAATGGGGCCACCTGTTGGCCGTGGGTGGCGACCTGTGATGCTTAAGGATAGAGCCCAGGTGGATGAGCAGTTCATGACATGCAATACTCCACTTTGGCCCTATCTTGGGCTAGACGGGCGGTCGGAGAGGCCCCCTCCGATCAATCGGCTGGTCACGTCAAGCCCTATCACCTATATGATTTTCCCAACCCTATTGCCCTTATGGCAAGTCCCAGCCCTTTTTATCATATGGATACTAGAAGGCGGTGGCTGCGTGTCTACATGTCCTGGGAATGACGTTAAACTCTATCTGATGGTGAGGTTCCAGTTTTGGAGGTTTGGGGAATGTGGAGCACCCCATTCATCACCATTGCTCCCTGGTCCACTCTGACCCGGAGTGGTAGTACCTGTTAGGTCCCATCTATGGGTTAAATAGAAAAATGTATTTATAAAAAATTATATTATCCATTAATTAATTTATTTCAAAACTTTATCGGCATTAAATGACCCACTGAGGTTGATATGTCGTAAAACAAAACAAACCAAACCAAACCAAACATCGCACTGTCAGCTAGGGCTGTGAAATACGCCGATTGCACCTCTCCAGCGACACGTGTTTTAGATTTTTAGCTTATTTGATTCATTTCTGAAAGTAATCAAACATGCCTGAAGAAGATACTAAAATCTGAAACACGTGTCACTAAGGTGAAATGAAACAGTTAAAACAAAAATTCAAACCATTTTTCGGAACTTCTTTTTTATCTATCTATACATATATAAAGGGCAGTTGTGTTTATGTGTATGTCCGGAGGAAACTTCTATCTATACATATATAAAGGGCAGTTGCGTGTATGTATGTCCGGAGGAAACTTCTATCTATACATATATAAAGGGCAGTTGTGTGTATGTGTATGTCCGGAGGAAACTTCTATCTATACATATATAAAGGGCAGTTGTGTGTATATGTATGTCCGGGGGAAACTTCTATCTATACATATATAAAGGGCAGTTTGTGTATGTGTATGTCCAGAGGAAACTTATATCTATACATATATAAAGGGTAGATGTGTGTATGTCCAGAGGAAACTTCTATCTATACATATATAAAGGGCAGTTGTGTGTATGTGTATGTCCGGGGGGAAGTTCTATCTATACATATATAAAGGGCAGTTGTGTGTATATGTATGTCCGGAGGAAACTTCTATCTATACATATAAAAAGGGCAGGTGTGTGTATGTGTATGTCCGGAGGAATCTTCGAAAATAAAACAATCAACGACAAAGTAAATACATATATACACATTAAATATCACCAGGGCTTTTGTTTTTGAACAAAAATAATGAAGGTTTGATTTATATTTGTGAGGATAATTTAAAAAAAAAATTAAATGATAACAGCTTGCATTTAAGATTTTAAATAGTAGACATTAAGTTTCTTTTCAGAGTAGCTTAATCCCCAAACCCCTAAACCGTAACCCAATACGCAAAAAAGTTTGTTCATACACAGTAGTTAGACTGTCATGGATCACCACCAAATAAGTTTCCGTTTTAATTTTGAGGTCGATTTGCAAGTTTAACCATACAATATATATAGTATATAGTTTATACCAGATATTATATATTGACGACGATTTGCAAGTATAACCTAAAACAAAACGACCTCGGCATAAAATAACACAAAAGGTGTTGACATGCCGTAAACCAACCAACCAACCAACCAACCAAATTGATAAGACAGTATGTTTTGCCTACTAAGATAAAACACAACTGTGGTCAGTTAGGTTCAGTTAGGTTGGAGCTTTCTTGAAAATATACATGTGGCTACTCCTGTTACACACTGGACCCGTCAAAGAACACGAACCCTTGTATTTAGAAAAATATAAGATGATATGTTTATTCCCTCGGTTGTGTACAGCTGAGAGACGTTAGCAGGGGTTACGCAAACGTGGAACCTTCGGGAGTTCTCTTCAAGTGATCTCGAACCTGATCGATGTCAGTTTAATCGATCTCCACGGGCTTCTTTTTTATTGTAGTCTGACCCCCGGTTTCACGCCTTTTTCATCGTGACACCTACGCAGTTTTCTGTAGACACACCTCTTCGCCTTCTGTGGGCAGTCTGGTTCTCAGGTACACTGATCAGGCAATATATTACACTCCAGGGTATACAACTATGTTTGACGACAGCCACTGTCTTTCTCAAACTCCCACTCTCAAATGCCGACTGCACCTCTGCAGAGAGGTAAAAATTTTAAAAATGGTGACGCTGTTGGTCGTGGATGGCGACTCGTGATGCTGGTTGCTAAACAGTGCATGACAAAAAACACTCCACTTTCCTGTCGCTTCCGATCATTCATCTGGTTACGTTAATGCTGAGAAATTACACGATAGTACCAAGATTACTGACCTTATGCCAACCCCAGCGTTTTTTTAATCATATATCTGCTTGAAGGCGGCAGCGGAGAGCTTTAGTGTCCTGGATATGACGTTAAACCGCATTTAATGGTCAAGTTTAAATTTTGGCGCCCTGGGGACTGTGGAGTACCCGTTGATTGCCAATAATCCTCTTAGGTCCCATCTATAGTTTAAATAGAAAAAATGAATTTAAGAATGTGTATTTAAGACAAAAATTGAATTAAAGAAATTGAATATCCACCAAGAATGAATAAAACAAAATGTCTTTGGCATAAAATGATCCAACAAGGGTAGACATGCCGTAAAATACAACCAACCAACCAACCAGCCAGCCAGCCAGCCAGCAGAATGAATAAAACAAAATGTCTCTGGCATAAAATATCCCAACCAGGTTTGACATGCCATAAAATATAACCAACCAACCAACCAACCAACCAACCAACCATATCTTTCCAGGTCATCTTCTGAAGGAGACCATTCAATTCAGACCCTTCATGATTGGGTCTGATTTACCGATCCCCTTTTCTTGTCAATGCTCAAGTGTATTTCTTATTATTACTTGACGTTATTTTTATTGTTCCTCGAGCATGTATTTCGCCCCCCACCCCCACCTCCATGTTCTACCATCAATTCTCTGGCCCCCCTCCACACATTCACCCCTTAGTCTTTCTAATCAATTTCCTCCGCGCTGTGACTTTCACTTTTAAAATAGTAGTCACGTGATCGCCCTCCTTGCATCTCCTTTTTTTGGTTGCAGCAGTAATCGCGCTGTAACTGCCAATGGTGGCGAACAGGAAACCAAATGCGCTTTCCGTTATTGCATGTAGGGTGTTTTACCTTCTTCCTCTCTCTGTCTCTCCTTATCTGTACTTCTCATTCTCTCTATCTTTCTTTCTTTCTCTCTTTCTCTATCTCGCTATCTCCCCCTCTCTCTGTCTCTGTCTGTCTGTCTGTCTCTCTTTCTCTCTCTCTCTCTCTCTCTGTCTGTCTGTCAATCTCTCTCTGTCTCTCTTGTGTCTGTCTCTCTTTCTCTCTGTGTCTGTCTGTCTGTCTATCTGTCTGTCTTTCTCACTTTTAAAATAGTAGTCACGTGATCGCCCTCCTTGCATCTCCTTTTTTTGGTTGCAGCAGTAATCGCGCTGTAACTGCCAATTGTGGCGAACAGGAAACCAAATGCGCTTTCTCTTATTGCATGTAGGGTATTTTACCTTCTTCCTCTCTCTCTCTGTCTATCTCTGTCTCTCCTTATCTGTACCTCTCATTCACTCTATCTTTCTTTCTTTCTCTCTTTCTCTATCTCCTTCTCTCTGTCTCTCTCTGTCTCTGTCTCTCCGTATCTGTACCTCTCATTATCTCTTTCTTTCTTTCTTTCTATCTTTCTCTATCTCCTTCTCTCTGTCTCTGTCTGTCTCTGTCTCTCCTTATCTGTACCTCTCATTCTCTCTATCTTTCTTTCTTTCTCTCTTTCTCTATCTCCTCTCTGTCTCTCTCTGTCTCTGTCTCTCCGTATCTGTACCTCTCATTATCTCTATCTTTCTCTCTTTCTCTATCTCCTTCTCTCTGTCTCTTCTGTCTCTGTCTCTCCTTATCTGTACCCCTCATCTCTCTATCTTTCTTTCTTTTCTCTCTTTCTCTATCTCCTCTCTGTCTCTCTCTGTCTCTGTCTCTCCGTATCTGTACCTCTCATTATCTCTATATTTCTCTCTTTCTCTATCTCCTTCTCTCTGTCTCTCTCTGTCTCTGTCTCTCCTTATCTGTACCTCTCATTCTCTCTATCTTTCTCTCTTTCTCTCTCTCCTTCTCTCTGTCTCTCTCTGTCTCTGTCTCTCCTTTCTGTACCTCTCATTATCTCTATGTTTCTCTCTTTCTCTATCTCCTTCTCTCTGTCTCTCTCTGTCTCTGTCTCTCCTTATCTGTACCTCTCATTCTCTCTATCTTTCTCTCTTTCTCTTTTCTCTCTTCTTCTCTCTGTCTCTCTCTGTCTCTGTCTCTCCTTATCTGTACCTCATTCTCTCTATCTTTCTTTCTTTCTCTCTTTCTCTTCGCCTCTCTGTCTCTCTCTGTCTCTGTCTCTCCTTATCTGTACCTCTCATTCTCTCTATCTTTCTTTCTTTCTCTCTTTCTCTCTCTCCCTCTCTCTCTTTCTCTTTCTCTCTGTCTCTCTCTCTGTCTCTCCCTCTCTCTCTTCCAGTCTATTTCTTTTTCTTTATTTTATTTTCATTATTAAAAATCGCGTTACTTTTTTATTGTATTTAATGCGTGTAATCGTGTATCTCTTTCTCTTTCTCAATCTCTCTCTCTCTCTATCTCTCTCTCTCTCTTTCTCTTTCTCATACACATACATTTTCTCTCTTTCTCTCTCTCTCTCTCTCTCTCTCTCTCTTTCATACACACCCATTCTCTCTCTTTCTCTCTCTTATAAACATACATTCTCGTTCTCAATCTCTTTTTCTCTATCTCTCTTTCTCTCTCTCTCATGCACATACATTCTCTCTCTTTCTCTCTCTCTTTCTCTTTCTCTTTCTCTCTCTTTCATACACACCCATTCTCTCTCTTTCTCTCTCTCTCATGCACATACATTCTCTCTCTTTCTCTCTCTCTTTCTCTTTCTCTTTCTCTCTCTTTCATACACACCCATTCTCTCTCTTTCTCTCTCTCTCATACACATAAATTCTCTTTCTCTTTCTCCTCTCTTTCTCTCTCTCTCTTTCATACACACATATTCTCTCTCTCTTTCTCTCTCTGATAAACATACATTTCTCTCTCTCTCTCTCTCTCTCTCTCTCTCTCTCTCTCTCTCTCTCTCTCTCTCTCTCTCTGACCCCTTATCCCTCTTTATCTATATATCTATTATTTCCTTATCTTTCTTTTTAATTTTATTTCATAATCATATTCCTTTTAATTGTATTTTCTCTCTCTAATCTTTCTCTTCTCTCTCTCTCTCTCTCTCTCTCTCTCTCTCTATATATATATATAATTATATATATATATATATCTCACTCACTCACTCTCAATATATATAAATTATATTATTTTATTTCTCAATCTCTCTCTCTCTCATACTATCTCTTTCTCTCTCTCTCTCTCTCTCTCTCTCACTCACTCGCTCTCTCTGACCCTTTATCCCTCTCTATCTATATATCTATTATTTCCTTATCTTTCTTTTTTATTTTATTTATAATCATATTCCCTTTTTATTGAATTTACCGCGTTTAATTTTCTCTCTCTACCTCTTTCTCTTTTCTCTTTTCTCTCTTTCTCTCTTTCTCTCTTTACCTCTTTCTCTTCTCTCTCCCCCTCTCTTTCTTTTTCTCTATTTCTCTCTATATCACTCACTCACTCTCAATATATTTATATCATTACGAATAATTACGTTCCTTTTTTTATTGTATTTAATGAGGTTACTCTTCTTTCTCTTCCTCCCTCTGTTTTTTCTCCCCTTTCTTCCCCCTCTATCTCTCTCCTTTTCTCTCCCTTCTCTCATTACATATCTGTATCATTTTTGTTATCTTACTTTTTATTAATAATCCAGTTCAATTTCTATTGTATTTAATGAGTTTAACAATCTCTCTCCCTATCTCTCTGTCCCTCTTCCTCTCTCTCACTCTGTCTCACTCACTGTTTAATTTAATCCAACTTTCTCTCTATTTCTCTATTTCTCTCTTTCTCTATATTACTGTCTGTCTGTCTATCTTTCTATCTCTGTTTCTTTTTCTCTCTCTGTCACATACGTATACACACACTCACAAACACACCCTTTTATTTTCTTCTTATTAATAATCACCTTTCTATTTTCTGTAACGGGTCTTTGAGAATTAAACTTAGCATCATTACTCTCCCTCTCAGAAATTGCTCCGTTCAAAACTCTCCAACGCCTTGCTCTCCACACTAAAAAAACACCAGTCTCTTTCTCGCTACTTTACTTCGCTCATTTCTATTCTAATCCCCACTCTCTCTCACTCTCTCTCTCTCTTGCTCTCTCTCTCTCTCATACACACACATTCTCTCTCTCTCTTGCCCCTTCTCTCTCCCTCTCTCTCTCTCTCTCTCTCTCTCTCTCTCTTTCTCTCTCTCTCAGATCTTTTTATTTTATTCTTATTAATAATTACCTTTCTATTTTCTGTAACGGGTCTTTGAGAATGAAACCGAGCATTGTTTCTCTCCCTCTCAGAAACTACTCTCTCTTTCTCTCTCTCTTCTCTCTCTCTCTCCATCTATCTTATCTATCTATCTCATACACACACATTCTCTCTCTCTCTGACTCTCTCTCTTATACACACATTCTCTCTCTCTCTCTCTCTCTCTCTCTCTCTCTCTCATACACATACATTATCCCTCTCTGTCTCTTTCTCTCTGTCTCTCTGTCTCTCTGTCTATCTATCTATCTATATATCTGTCTATATATCTTATCTCAGATCTTTTTATTTATTCTTATTAATAATCACCTTTCTATTTTTCTGTAACGGGTCTTTGAGAATGAAACCGAGCATTGTTTCTCTCCCTCTCAGAAACTACTCTCTCTCTCTCTCCTCTCTATCTATCTATCTATCTATCTATCTATCTCATACACACACATTCTCTCTCTCTCTGACTCTCTCATACACACATTCTCTCTCTCTCTCTCTCTCTCTCTCTCTCATACACATACATTATCCCTCTCTGTCTCTTTCTCTCTTTCTCTCTGTCTCTCTGTCTCTGTCTCTCTATCTATCTATATATCTGTCTATCTATCTATCTCAGATCTTTTTATTTCTTCTTATTAATAATCACCTTTCTTATTCCTGTGTATCCGGTCTAGCATCGTTTCTCTCCCTCTTGATTCTGCTCGTTTAAAACTCTCCAACGCCTTGCTCTCCACACTTGTAAAAAAACCCACCAGTCTCTTTCAATACTTTACTTCACTCATTTCTATTCTAATCCCCCTCCCCTCCCCTCTCTCTCTCATACACACAAATTCTCTCTCCCTTTCTCTCATGCACACACATTCTCTCTTCTCTTTCTCTCTCATACACATACACTCTCTCTCTCTTTCTCTCTCCCTCTCCCTTCCCCCCCCTCTCTCTCTCTCTCTCTCAGATCTTTTTATTTTATTCTTATTAATAATCACCTTTCTATTTTCTGTAACGGGTCTTTGAGAATGAAACCGAGCATTGTTTCTCTCCCTCTCAGAAACTACTCTCTCTCTCTCTCTCTCTCTCTCTCTCTATCTATCTATCTATCTATCTCATACACACATATTCTCTCTCTCTCTCTCTCTGACTCTCTCTCTCTCTCATACACACATTCTCACTTTCTCTCTCTTTCTCTCTCTCATACACATACATTATCCCTCTCTGTCTCTCTCACTCTCTCTTTCTATATCTATCTATCTATCTATCTATCTATCTATCCATCTATATCAGATTTTTTTAATTTTATTCTTATTAATAATCACCTTTCTTTTTTCTGTTTCCGGTCTAGCATCGTTTCTCTCCCTCTTGAATTATGCGCCGTACAAAACTCTCCAAACGCCTTGCTCTCCACACTTGTAAAAAAATCCACCAGTTTCTTTCATACTTTACTTCGCTCATTTCTATTCTAATCCCCCCCCTCCCTCCCCCTCTCTCTCTCTCTCTCTCATACACACAAGTTCTCTCTCCCTTTTCTCTTCTCATGCACACACATTCTCTCTCTCTCTTTCTCTCATCATCACACATGCACTCTCTTCCTCTTTCTCTCTCTCTCCCCCACTCTCTCTCCTCTTCTCTCTCTTCTCTCTCTCTCTCTCTCTCAGATCTTTTTATTTTATTCTTATTAATAAATCACCTTTCTATTTTCTGTAACGGGTCTTTGAGAATGAAACCGAGCATTGTTTCTCTCCCTCTCAGAAACTACTCTCTCTCTCTCTCTCTTTCTCTCTCTCTCTCTCTATCTATCTATCTATCTATCTATCTATCTATACACACACATTCTCTCTTCTCTCTCTCTGACTCTCTCTCTCTCTCTCTCTCATACACACATTCTCACTCTCTCTCTTTCTCATACACATACATTATCCCTCTCTGTCTCTTTCTCTCTCTCTGTCTCTCTCTCTCTATCTATCTATCTATCTATATATCTGTCTATCTATCTATCTATCTATCTCAGATGTTTTTAATTTCTTCTTATTAATAATCACCTTTCTATTTTCTGTTTCCGGTCTAGCATCGTTTCTCTCCCTCTTGGATTATTCTCCGTACAAAACTCTCCAACGCCTTGCTCTCCACACTTGTAAAAAAAAAACAACAAGTCTCTCTCAACTACTTTACTTCGCTCATTTCTATTCTAATTCCCCCTCTCTCCCCCCTCCTCTCTCTCTCTCTCATACACACACATTCTCTCTCTCTCTTTTCTCTCTTTCTCTCTCTCTCTCTCTCTCTCTCTCTCTCTGTCTCTGTCTCTCTCTTTCTCTCTCAGATCTTTTTATTTATTTCTTATTAATAATCACCTTTCTATTTTCTGTATCCGGTCTTTACTTCGCTCATTTCTATTCTAATCCCCATTCTTTCTCTGTCTCTGTCTCTGTCTGTCTCTGTCTCTCGGTCTGTCTGTCTGTCTGCTCTCTCTCTCTCTCTCTCTCCTCTCCTCTCATTCTCTCCATACACAAACATTCTCTCTCTCTTTCTCTCCCTCTCTACACACACACATTCTCTCTCTCTTTTTCTCTCTCATACACATATATTCTCTCTTTCTCTCTCTCTCTCTCTCTCACTCTATCTATCTATCTATCTATCTATCTATCTCAGATTTTTTAAATTTTATTCTTATTAATAATCACCTTTCTATTTTCTGTATCCGGTCTTTAAAAATGCAATTTAGCATTGTTTCTCCCCCCCCTTGGATTATTCTCCGTACAAAACTCTCGAACGACTTGCCTCCTTACTCATAAAAACCCCACCAGTCTTTCTCGACTACTTTACTTCTCTCTCTTCTCTCTCTCTCTCTCTCTCTCTCTTGTGTGTCATCTCTTTTACACACACACACTCTCTTTCTTCCTTTCTCTCTCTCTCCCTCTCACCCCTCTCAGTTTTTTTTATTTCATTCTTATTAATTATCACCTTTCTGTTTTCTGTATCGAGAATGCACCTAGCATCGTAACTCTCCTCTCAGAACTGCTCCGTAAAGAACTCTCCAATGACTTGCTTCCCTCACTCGTAAAATAAAACGCCAGTCTCTTTCGATACTTTACTCGCTCTCCTCATTCTATCTCTCTTCTCCCTCTCCCTTTCCCCCTCCTTCCTCCCTGTGAACTTGACCCAGTTTACCAATAACTGTTCCTGTAGTCAAGTGCCCTAACTTGAAATACCTTGTTTGAGACATTCTATTCAATCATTTCATTATTGCACATTCCTTTCTTCGGAATCGAGCATCATTACCTACTTCTTTCCATTGCGTCCCCATTGCGTCCCCCGCGCCCCTCAAACGGGAGTGGCGCTACCCACGCGAACTGGCCTCTTTTGCATTTTATTAATTCATTCGATTTTTCTTCATTACCATTGCAATTATTACAGTCCATTCCATGCGATCTCCACATCGTCATAGTGTAATGCTTAAAGTGCTAAAGCTGCAAATCCATTGCTAATGAGTTCGATTCTCACTAAGTGGCGCACACACGCGACTTTTTTCAAATCTAATATATAATAATTATTGGTTGCTTCCTATAGTCCGACATTAACAACGGGGAACCCACTCTTAACTGATACATTAATTATTTATTTTCCATTAAAAGACCCCTAAACCCTAACCCTATCCCCGTCTTCTTTTTTCCTAATAGTCAATAAATAATAGATAAATGATATTATTAGTCAAGAGTGGTTCCCCTTTGTTTATGTTGGATTTAGAGGAAATAAGTCAAGTCCATAAGTCGACGGGGCGGCCTAATGGTATTAGCCAGTCAGCGAGGGAGTCTATCCCCTTTTCAATAGCGCTAAACAAGACCAAGGAGATTTATTTTTTGCATCTGAGGTGGAGCGCACACCTACCATCAACTCCTTACTTTACCGCAGAGATCCCTGTGCTACTCATACGCTGAGTTGGCGGACCGGTATCGAACTAGGAACCTTGCGGTTTCTAGCCGAACGCTCTACCGACTGAGCTAACCCGGACCTAAATAATTAAATAAATGATATATTAGTCAAGAAGTGGTTCCCCTTTGTTTATGTTGGACTTAGAGAAATAACATCATTATGTTTAACATTTTTTTTATCTAATTGAAAAAAATTTATTGCTAGTGAGTTTGATCCTCACTAAGTACCCCACACACGGGACTATTTGTCAAATCTTATAGAATATTAATTTTTTAACATATTTTTTCATTTAAATGAAAAAATTTAAAAAAAAGGCTGTCGCCCAGGATAATCAGGGTCCCCTCGTTATGGCTACACACTGAGCTAAGCGAGGAAAGCAAACAGTGTAACCTATAGATGATACCACAAGTAGCATCACTCAGATGGATAACCCCACCTGACCAGGGACAATACTGGTCCTGGAATCCAACAAGATCAAAGAAGTTACCACTAGTATAAAAATTATAACTAACTAAGTGGCCATTCTCGGAGGAAGAAAAATGATTATTATATGCTAGAGAGAGCTCAACTCCCCAGCTGTACTCTCTACTGAGACAACGTCGTCTCCGATGGTTGGGTCATGTACGTGGGATGGATATGGACGAATCCCGAAAATACATCCGTATGGAGAGCTAACATCTGGTAAAAGACAGATTGGTCGCTCCCTACTGCGATTCAAGGATGTCTGCAAAAATGATCTCAGGTGCTTTGGCATTGTCCCTTCCAGCTGGGAAAAATTTGCTCAAGACCGCCCTCGGTGGCGGCAGAATCTCCATAGAGGACTGTACATGGTCAGAAGTCCCATCATGAAGGTAAGAGAGTTCCATAAGAAAGCAACGGCAAACAAAACATCGAACATCGATTAATATTTTACAGGGAAAACCTACAAATGCAAAATCTGTGGTCGAGAATGTTCTCAAACATAGACTCATTAGTCACCAGGAGGCGCGCGCAACTTCAGGGGGCACACAAAAAACCTTTTACACATAACTTTTCAAGACGCTGAATGCCAATGATTTGTTAGATTTTGAAAAAAATAGATGAATGAGTGGGGGCACTTAGTGAGGATCAGACTCACTAGCCTAGGATCACGTTCCTAATAGATTTTATAGATGCTAAGGATGGTGAGTAGTCAATTGATCGGTCGGGGCATTTCCGACCGCGTGTCTAGCCTAAGTAAATGCCAAAATGGAGTGTTGTATGTGATAGACTGCTCAGCAAGCAGGATTCCGTCCTTAAGCGTCACAGATCGCCACCTACGGCTAACAGCTCTAAAATTGGAACTTCCTCATTTGATGCAGTTTAACGTCATACCTAGCATATAACTGTAATTGGAGATCGTGAGGTAGATTTTGATAGTGCCCTAGCCAAGCAGATAATTTTTACAATGACCCATATGTAACATAATGGAGGTCCGTGGTCTAATGGTTAGAGTCGTAGGAAATGGACTCGTCGACCCGAGTTCAATTCCTCGACGAAGCTGTTTGCATTTCACATTTCACATAGCGCTAATACTCTTGGCAAAGTTCTCTTTCCAGCTATGAGTAAATAGCAGGGCAGAATGGGCTCTTTAAACATGGCTGGGTAACCAGTCTAGGAAAAGGAAAACTCTGAATTCAAACCTGTTAAAATCCACTTCAGAATTTTACATTGTGCCACACCCTGCTCGTGCGGAGGTTTCGGTAAATATATATGTAACATAAGGGGGGTGGAGCCATGAATGTAACCTGATATGTAAATTAGCATGGAAAAGTTTTTAGCAAGAATTATGTCTTAGATGAGAATGGAAAAGTTTGAACCACGTGACCTCGACTAGTCTATAGATATAAGTGGCGTATTGTAGTTGGGCTTATATACCACCAAATGGTCTAATGGTTAGAGTCGTAGGAAATAGACTCGTCGACCTCAGTTCAATTCCTGGACGAAGATGTTTGCATTTCACATGGCGCTAATACTCTTGGGATGGGAATGAATCCAATTGTTCCTATCCTATGGGTAAATAGCAGGGCAGACTGGGCTCTTTAACCATAGCTAGGTAACCAGTCTAGGAGAATTCAAACCTGTTAAATTGACCTTGTGTCACATCCTGCTCGTTCAGAGGGGTTGGTAAATATATATATATATATATATATATATATATGAAAGTAAACGAACAGGCTTAAGTCTATTTGAGAGGGCGATAGCCGACAATTTGGGAAAATAAGTGCTTAATTGAAGTCATACCTAATTGAAAGTTAATTAGTTGATAATTAATAAATTAGGCGAGCATATCTGTTCAAATGTAAGGCGTAAACAAATCGAGAAAAAGTCGATCTCTGTATGTACATTTCGGCATATTATGCCTCATCAGCAGTTATAGACAGAACAGTTATATACAGAGCAGTCTCCTGTCTATAACTCTGCTGATGAGGCATAATATGCCGAAATGTACATACAGAGATCGACTTTTTCTTGATTTGTTTACGCCTTACATTTGAACAGATATGCTCGCCCTATTCATTAATTATCAACCAATTAAATTTCAATTATGTATGAATTCAATTAAGCACTCATATATTTATATATATACCACAAAATATGGTATCCCATGTGGGTTAGCAAGCTAGATTAGCAAACTATTGTAAGTGAGTTCGATTCTCACTGGGTGCCCCTTACTTCTGGTCTTGTGCCGCATCTAAGCCACGCTTTGTAAATAACTATATACCACCAAATAATCCAACAGAGTGCCATAAGATAACAAGCGTTGAGATGTCATCTCTCCATTCCGAAGAGAGAGCGTAGTTTAACACATACTTAAGACTACGACAATTAATCATATCAATACAAAAAGTATCTACAAGTTTAACATCATAATCAGTACAATCTTAGAATATTTCACAGGTGTTTAAGAAAATGTTAAGAATTTTCGGGGAGTTCGTATATAATTTGAAAAGATCAAACAGTCTTCACCTGTTTACGATTCATGTCCACACAATGGTGATAACTTTCCCCGATAATTAAAAAAAATCGTAACATGTCTATGAAAGAATATTTAAAAGAAAAGCAGCACGTGTATTAAGAAACAACCTAAGGATGGTTTCAAGAATATGTTAACAAGAATGGTGAACAGGTGGAGTCTGGGAAAATCCAATAACATTAAGATAATTCCGGAAATGTATGTTATATATCAATGTTGTTTACCCACATCGGGTATATATATATATATATATTTACCAACCCCTCCGAACGAGCAGGATGCGACACAATGTCAGTTTCTTAAGCGAAGTTTAACAGGTTTGAATTCAGAGCTTTCCTTCTCCTAGACCGGTTGCCTAATCAAGGTTAAAGAGTTCAGTCTGCCCTACTATTTTACCCATAGCTGGAGGGAGAGTAGGATTCATACCTTTCCCAAGGGTATTAGCGCTAAGTGAAATGCAATTACCACGTCCAGGATTTGAACTCGGGGCAACGAGTCCAATTCACATGACTTTAACCATTACACCACACGCTTACTTCATCAGGTATATAAACGAGGGTGAGAGGTCAGAGAGAGAGAGAGAGAGAGAGAGAGAGAGAGAGAGAGAGAGATAGAGAGATAGAGAGGGTCAGACAGACAGACAGACAGACAGACAGAGACTTACTTTAGAGAAAAATATATGGTCTTTGTTTACTTCATTTTTGCTAACTGCTTCTGTTGACTGATTCTTCTAACTTGTCTTGTTATCTTGTTTTCACTTCTAATTCTTCTGTTCTTCAATCTACTAATTCTTCTAGTGAGCTTCTTTGGGCTTGTCATTGTGTTGCATACTCTATGGTCGTATAGATTATTGACAACACTGTGTAGCATAAATGGAAATTTACAGACGGCTGAGGACTTTTGACCCCAGAAGCAGAAAACACGCGAATCACGTGAATTCCCGCGAGAGCTAGTTAGCTCATCAGTTCCAACGAGGATCTTAAGCAATGAAGACGTTTCTTGCTTAGTTGGACTCACCTGCACGCGTGTTGTGTTTTAGTTAGTAAGAAAAGAAACATAGTTAAGTAAATAAAAGATTTTTAAAAGAACAATATGGCGTTGTTGGTTGATGCATGTTTTAGTTAGAAGACCGGCCAAGAAAGAAAATGAATCAAGATGAACAACCAACAGGAACCTAAAAATAGAAGTCAACACGGCGACTAAGAGATCGAATGGCCAAAACAAGCGAAGAAGAGGAAAGTTAGTTATGCATCTCTGTCTGTCTACCTCTCCCTCTCTCTCTCTCTCTCTCTCGCTCTCTCTCTCTCTCTCTCTCTCTCTCTCTCTCTCTCTAACACAAAAGAACATTTGTGTATATACCCAAATGTGGGTATATAACCATTGCTTTTTACATTCCATAAACAACAAAGACTTATTGTTTCCTTGATCAAGATTCAATCCGCGCGTATGAGATGGCCAGCCCATTGATGAGCGAAATTAGCCGGATTTAAATTATTCTTTTAAAAACCGTTCCAAAAAAGTCCCCCCAAATCCCAAAGAAATTTTCTTCCTGCTGTTTCTGGCCCTTTTTTGTATTCTGTAACCAACATTATTATTCTGGTGTAATTATTAAATTCATAAAAAAAAATGTGCATTAAAGTTTTGATCTCTTACCCAATGTAGACAGGTGTGTCAACTAGTTTGCTATATTTTCTGATATCGCACTCAAAGAAAACTTTCTTGAATTTAGTTCCTGACAATTTTTTGTATTCTCTAACTGGCATTATTAGTTTACTGTAATTATTAAATTCCCAGCCAAAACTGCATAAAGGTTTTGACCTCTTACCCAACGTAGACGTGCGAGTCAACTAGTTTCGTACATTTCATTATATATCGCGTGTATTTTTTTTCCATTTCGAGGGTTTAGAGGCTCTCTTGATTTTGGTTTCCAACCACACAGCCCTCCCTTTCTGACAGGTCCAGCCACAGAATAGGTGAAATTAACCAGGATTAAATGATCCTTTTATAAAAATAAAAATAAATAAATAAATAAATAAATAAAATAAAAAAAACAGAAAACAAAAACAAAAATTCTCTAAAGGAATTTACTCCCAGGGTTTGCAGGCCCTTTATTTTCCCACCTTTTTATATTCTCCAACCGCCATTTTGTTTTTGCAAACCTCCTTTGGCATTAGGTCGTAATTTCTTGCTTTTGCTCTTATCTCAACCTTCCGTATCGTTTGCATTTCCTCATTTTTCATCCATGTCCCCTTATTTCTTGTCATTTACAACCGACCCTTTTCTTTCTCTCACCTCTTTTCAAAGCCAACGACCATTTTCTTTTAGGGTTTGTTTTGTTATTAGGAAAACTTTCATTGATCTATTTTTTTTTTCTTATTATTTTTTCCCTGGTAACTCATTTTTTTTTCATCTGACCTCCAATCAGTTAGGTCTCATTTTCTTTTATGTGATTGTGGCTTTTTACGTTATTTTTGTTAGTTTTCAAAATGGCGGCCATTTTGTGAGGCATTTTAGCTTCCGCCAAGTTATTTTTTTCTTTTATTCATTTGTATTGTTTTATCTTAAGCTCTTCGCGTTGCCTTCATCATTTAACTTTTGACATTGTCTTTATATCAGTGCAACTTTTTATTTCTTTTTCGTCTTCAGTTTTGGGTTAATATACTTCTTTCTTTCTTTCTTTCTTTCTTTCTTTCTTTCTTAGGCTTAATACGTTCTTCTTCTTTCATTCTTTCTCTTTTTAATTCTTTGTAGTGTTTTTCTTTCTTTTTCTTTCTTTCTCTATTCCTCTATTTATTTATCTTATTCTCTCTCGTTTGGTATTCTTTCTTTCTTTCTTTCTTTATTTCTTTATTTCTTTATTTCTTAATTTTATTATCTTAGGCTTAATACTTTCTTCTTCTTTCATTCTTTCTCTTTTAAAAATTCTTTCTAGTGTTTTTCTTTCTTTTTTTCTTTCTCTATTCCTCTATTTATGTATCTTATTCTCTCTCGTTTGATATTCTTTTTCTTTTTTTCTTTCTTTCTGAATATTATCTTTGACTTAACACTTTCTTCTTGCTCTTTGTTTTTTAAACTCTTTCAAGTGTTTTTCTTTCTTTTTTTTCGTTTTCTATTCCTCTATTTATTTATCTTATTCTCTTTGGTTTGATATTCTTTTTCTATCTATCTTTCTTTCTTTCTTTCTTTCTTTCTTTCTTTCTTTAATTATTTATTTATTTAGATGATATTATCTTAGGTTAATACTTTCTTCTTCTTCTTCTTCTTCTTCTTCTTCTTCTTCTTCTTCTTCTTCTTCTTTTCTTCTTCTTCTTCTTCTTTCTTTCTTTTCTTTCTTTTCTTCTTTCTTGTGCTTTTCTTTCTTTTTTTCTCTCTCTTCCTCTATTTATTTTATCTTATTCTCTTGGTTGATATTCTTTTTCTTTCTTTTTTTCTTTTCTTCTTTTTTCTTTCTTTCTTTCTTCTTTCTTCTTTCTTTCTTTTTAGATGAATATTATCTTAGGCTTAACACTTTCCTCCTCTTTCTTTCTTTTTAAATTTTTTCTAGTGTTTTTCTTTCTTTTTTCTTCTTTCTCTCTTCCTCTATTATTTATCTTATTCTCTTTGGTTTGATATTCTTTTTCTTTCTTTATCTCTTTCTTTCTTTTTTTCTTTCGATGAATATTATCTTAGGCTCAATATTGTCTTCTTCTTGTTTCTTTCTTTCTTTTCTTCTTTCTAGTGTTTTTCTTTCTTTTTTTTTCTTTCTCTATTCCTCTATTTATTTATCTTATTCTCTTTGGTCTGATATTCTTTTTCTTTCTTTCTTTCTTTCTTTCTTTCTTTCTTTAATTATTTATTTATTTAGATGAATATTATCTTAGGCTTAAATACTTTCTTCTTCTTCTTTCTTCTTTTCTTTTCTTTCTCTTTGTTTTTCTTTCTTTTTCTTTCTCTATTCCTCTATTTTATTCATCTTTATTCTTTTGGTTGATATCTTTTTTTTCTTTCTTTCTTTTTTCTTTCTTTCTTTAGATGAATATATCTTAGGCTTAATACTTTCTTCTTCTTTTCATTCTTTTTTTTCTTCTTTCTAGTGTTTTTCTTTCTTTCTTCCTTCTTTATTCCTCTATTTAGTTATTTCTCTTTAGTTGAAATTATTTCTCTTTCTTTATTTCTTTAGATTAATATTCATTTCTTTCTTTCCTTCCTTCTTTTACTCTATAATTCCTTCCTCACTTTTTCTTTCTTTTCGTTCTCTCTTCTTTTTAAAACTTAATATTACTTTCGTTTTTCTTTCTTTTCACCATTAATTCATTCTTTCTTTCTTTCTTTCTTTCTTTCTTTCTTTCTTTCTTCCATGCCTTCTGTTTCTTTTCTTTCTTTCATTCTTTCGGTCTCTCTTTCTTACCTCCTTATTTCAACCTGCATTTTTCTGTCTTTCTTTCTTCTTTCTTTCTTTCTTTCTTTCTTTCTTTCTTTATTTCTTTTTAAACCCACCATTTTTACCAGCAATCTTTCCTTCTTTCTTTTTTTCTGCTTTCTTCTTCTAATCTTTATATACTTTTTCTTCTTTCTTTCTCACAACTTTCTGGTTTTCCCTTATCTATTCATTTATTTCTTTCTATTTGTACTTTCCTATCATTCCTTTTCTTTCTTCTTTTTTTCTTTTTCTATCTTTCTTTCTTTTTCTTTCTTTTTTTCTATTTCTTTTATTTCTTTCATTCTTTTGGTCTGTCTTTCTTACCTCCTCATTCCAACCTGCATTTTTTCTGTCTTTCTGTCCGCCATTCTTTCTTTCTTTCTTTCTTTCTTTCTTCTTTCTATTTCTTTTATTTCTTTCATTCTTGTCTCTCTTTCTTACCTCCTCATTCCAACCTGCATTTTTTCTGTCTTCTGTCCGCCATTCTTTCTTTCTTTCTTTCTTCTTTCTATTTCTTTTATTTCTTTCATTCTTTTGGTCTGTCTTTCTTACCCTCCTTCATTCCAACCCTGCATTTTTTCTTCGTTCTGTCCGCCATTCTCTTTCTTTCTTTCTTTCTTTCTTCTTTCTATTTCTTTTATTTCTTTCATTCTTTTGGTCTGTCTTTCTTACCTCCTCATTCCAACCTGCATTTTTTCTGTCTTCTGTCCGCCCATTCTTTCTTTCTTTCTTCTTTCTTTTTCTTTCTTTTCTTTTATTTCTTTCATTCTTTTGTCTGTCTTTCTTACCTCCTCATTCCAACCTGCATTTTTTCTTGTCTTTCTGTTCCGCCATTCTTTCTTTCTTTCTTTCTTTCTTTCCATTTCTTTATTTCTTCATTCTTTTGGTCTCTCTTTCTTACCTCCTCATTCCAACCTGCATTTTTTCTGTCTTCTGTCCGCCATTCTTTCTTTCTTTCTTTTTCTTTCTTTCTTTTCTTTCTTTCTATTTCTTTATTTCTTTCATTCTTTTGGTCTGTGTCTTTCTTACCTCCTCATTCCAACCGCATTTTTTTCGTCTTCTGTCCGCCTTCTTTCTTTCTTTCTTTCTTTCTTTCTTTCTTTCTTTCTTTTTATTTCTTTTCATTCTTTGGTCTGTTTTCTTACCTCCTCATTCCAACCTGCATTTTTTCTGTCTTTTCTGTCCGCCATTCTTTCTTTTCTTTCTTTCTTCTTCTTCTTTCTATTCTTTTATTTCTTTCATTCTTTTTGGTCTGTCTTTCTTACCTCCTCATTCCCAACCTGCATTTTTTCGTTCTTTTCTGTCCGCCATTCTTCTTCTTTCTTTCTTTCTTTCTTATTTCTTTTATTCTTTCATTATTGGTCTGTCTTTTTACCTCCTCATTCCAACCTGCATTTTTCTGTCTTCTGTCCGCCATTCTTTCTTTCTTTCTTTCTTTCTTTCTATTTCTTTTATTCTTTCATTCTTTTGGTCTGTCTTTCTTACCTCCTCATTCCAACCTGCATTTTTCTGTCTTTCTGTCCCGCCATTCTTCTTTTTTCTTCTTTCTTCTTTCTTTCTTCTATTTCTTTATTTCTTTCATTCTTTTGGTCTGTCTTTCTTACCTCCTCATTCCAACCTGCATTTTTTCTGTCTTTCTGTCGCCATTCTTTCTTTCTTTCTTTCTTTCTTTCTTTCTTTCTTTTTATATTTATTTATTTTATTCTCTTTAGCTTAATATTTTATTCTCCTTTTTCTTTCTTCCTTCTTTCTTTCTTTATTCTACTACTATTTACTTTCTTCTTTTTACTTTAATATAATTTTTATTTATTGATTTATTTCTGTCTTTCTTTCATTCTTTCTTTCATTCCAACCTCCTCATTTCTACCTGCATTCTTTCTTTCTTTCTTTATCTTTATTTAATTCATTTTAGTTTAATATGTTCTTTCTTTCTTTCTTTCTTTCTTTCTTTTGTTTTACTTTCTTTCTTTATTCTCTATTCATTTATCGCATTCTCTTTCCTTCTTTGTTTCTTTGTTTCTTTGTTTCTTTCTTTCTTACCCCCCATTCATACATGCACTCTTTATTCTCTTCTTTCTTTCTCTCTTTCTATATTCCTTTTATTCTCTTTAGCTTAATATCTTCTTCTTCTTTTCTTTCTTTCTTTCTTTCTTTTTCCCCCTTTCTTTCTTGTGTTTTTCTTTCTTTCTTCCTTTATTTATTCATCTATTAATTTATTTCATTCTCTTTAGTTGTTCTTTCTTTCTTTCCATGTTCGAATCATTAACCCCTTCCTGCCCAATTACGTCCCTCTTTTCAATCAAGTTCTACAAGGATTAGCCCTTTTATCCTTTCTCCTCCTCCATCGTTTCCCGCCATTCCACACCCAACCCCCCGTCCGGTTCAAATCATCCCAGGCGTAAATCACCTGATAATAAGTCCACACATCAGCCACGTGACACATCCCATAATCCCCCGCTTTCCAGTGTCCGCAAAATGGCGTCCACGAACACCAAAAGTCAAAAACTGATTGCATAATCCAGTTATAAAAATGACTGAACGTTAAACTTCAACCTCAGTTTTATTTCGCTGCTTCGTGTTTTTACGCTTATTTCTTATCTTTATTGGAGTCAAAATGAATTGTCACTGGAGGCAAACGGAGAAATAATGGATCTTTCTCACTTTTGCCTTTTACAAACGGGCACAAGCGTATGTTTATGTATATATATATATATATAAGATAATTTTTAAGGTTTTTTTTCTAAGTCTGGCACAAGGCCACAAATATAGGTGCTGGGCGGCGATTACATAACATACCTCCCTTACATCACCAATAAAATTATATGTAATATAATTTTCAAAACGAGCCCTAATTATCATTCATTTTTTTTTTTTTACTTTTCAGAAGTTTATTATATTCAAAACTTCACTATAACTTTTGAGAGAGAAGAGAGAGAGAGAGAGAGAGAGAGAGAGAGAGAGAAGGAGAGAGAGAGAGAGAGAGAGAGAGTCTCTAATATTCTCTATCTTAGCAAGAGGGTTCTAACTGGATTCAAATTCGTAGTTTTTAGTCCTTCGTAAGTATCTCGGTGACAAGCTTTTCTTATGGACCTTAGCGACAACAGCTTACTAAACTCCGTCGGCCGACTTCTCTGACTGGCTCTGACTTTCTCCGATCACCGACTGACTCTAACTCCCTCTGATCACAGACTGTATCTAACTCTATTGACGGGTCTCTTAAATACTATTTCAAAGTCATTTTCCAGAAAGGTCTTTCTCTGGAATGTTCGAGCTAGCCCTCGACCGAATCGAATGTTCGAAACGTTCCAACGCTTTTCGGTCACACAGAGTTCACGAGCCTAAGATCAAAAGACTCTCTGCGCCTAAAATACTGGATTTTCCTTAAACATAGCCTTTTCGTCTCCTTTTTCTCGTTAAAAGATTTTATCTTTATCGGTGATTCTACAAAGACCACCCAGTAATATAAGAGAATTTTTAAAGTTTTTTTTCTAAGTCGGGCACAAGGTCACAAATATAGGTGCTGGGTGGCGATTACATAACAATATGAAAATATTTGGGGTGGTTGTTCAGCGTTTATATATCTGTTGACTTTGCTTCTAAGAAAAATTCTCTATTCGCCAAAACACGAAAGTAAATTTATTGAACAAGAGAAGCGAACTGGTTTCTAAATGTAGACATTTAAACAAATTTATATATATATATATATATATATTATATATATATATATATGTTGTGTGTGTGTGTGTGTGTGTGTGTGTGTGAAGAAAAGGAAGTGAATCCGACGGTATGTAAGCATATTAAGAAAGAATGAAAAAACACAGGTTTAAATGAGTTAAGTGGTGAGTTTATTAGTCGACGCTGCAGTGTTTCGATCTATTAATTAGATCATCTTCTGGGCTTTTGTTGGTATATGGAAGGTAATAAGAAATTTTCATCACAGAATAACGAGAAAAGCGAGTGGTAACAAGGACTACCACTCCCTTTTCTTGTTATTCTATGATTAAAATTTCTTATTAACTTTAATATACCAACAAATGCCCTGAAGATGATCTAATTTTTAGATCGAAACACTGCAGCGTCGGCCAATAAACTTATCACTTAACTCATTTAAACCTGTGTTTTTTCATTCTTTCTTAATATACTATATATATATATATATATTATATATATATATATATATATATATACATATATATATACTATATATATATATATATATATACATATATATATATATACATATATATACATATATATATATATACATATATATATATATACATATATATACATATATATATATATATATATATATATATATATATTATATTATATATATAAATACTGTGTCTCACAAGAGAATATTTCATGTCTAATCTAGTTTTTCTAGCATTGCCTTTCACAAACGTACACAAGCGTATCTGCACAAAGGTATCTGTATATGTCTACTCATCTATATATTAATATGTTCATTCATAAATCTTCCGTCTGTTATCATCCAGCTACACCCTCTAGTTAAAAATGGGACCGTCTAAATTAGGAATTCTAGCTCCCTATTTAATTGAATACTCAACCAGAATGAATAAGACAAAAAAAAAACGGTATAAAATAATCCAATAAGTGTTGACATCCCGGAAAATCTAACCAACCAACCAACCAGCCAACAGCCATATACAAAAGAACAAACATGTTCACACCATACGCTGCATACAATAAAGTGTAAGATTAGTTCTGTGTAAAAATTAATGAGCAGAATTTGTCCGATCGTAGAGGACGATATTACTGAGAGGGGACAGTCATAAAAACAAGGGGGAATGGGGCGAAGTCCGCTGTGAATTTACATCCATTGATTTATGAGAAGAAAATCCGCGCGAACATGTCCACGTGGGCGTGAAGAACTTTTCGCCGATGTTTAATTCGCGCTCAAAGCTGTTGGTCCGGACTATAAACAGCCTCGAGATCAAAGAGTCATCTGCCAGAGGATTACCGACAAAATGAAAGGCAATTAAACTTTGTTTAAAATCACCCTTCCCGGCATCCTTTGTGGGAATTGCGTCGACGAATCGTAAAACACAATGTCCGAGATTAGATCCAACTTTTGCGGGCCTCGATGGCTAAGTGTGTGTGGCGGAAAATCGGGTTGAGAGAAACTCGTAAAAAACGTACGGAAAGTTTAAAGAAATACAAAACATCTATATACTTTTGTTCATTAATCATCCGACCGTTTGTGACGAGACTGAAAGGCAGCCCTATTAACAAGCGGATTCCCAACCACCACAAACAAAGCGCGTTAGGATATGTTTGGCCTGTGGCGAGGGGGAAGAGTGTAGCGAGCGGCTACGGATACTCGAACTCGCTACCTCCTCGTAGCTGAGGTGTTGTTAGTAGAGACCCAAATAAAGTATATCCGAATTTGCATAAGCGCAGCCGAACGAGCAGAAGTAAAGACGGACTGTCGCTGACAGGGCGAGTGAGGAAGAAAGTGTTTGGACGGCAAGTGAAATCTGACGACTGCTATTTGAAGTGAGAGTGACGTGCTCAGTTGGGAAAGGAATTACTTTTCGTGCGCAAGGGAGACTTAATATTGCAAAGGATTGATATTATCTTGAACTTTTGTTCCTTAATCATCCGACCGTTGCTGTCGAAAATAAAGAAAATAAAAAGCAATAAAACAATGCAGTTTGGTAACGATTGTGCCGCGAGATTCGGTGGATAGCGCTGAAGTTCAGCATCAAACTATAGAATAATCAAGCCAAGCTCCAATTACCGTCGAATTGGTAAGACACGGCAACAAGCAATCGTAACTTAATACGAACCTGTCTTGTTGCAACCCTACTGCAGAATGACAGGGTATTTATGAAACTCCACAACATCATAGAAACCAAGCAGCCAATTCGACAGTAATTGGAACTTAGCTTGATTATTCTATACACACCACCTTACTCCCGGAGTGTGCATAGTATAGTATACAGTTATGATGTCTAGCTGTCTAGATGGTAGTCTAGACATTCTGGCAAGTCAGTTCCAATTTGAGCCAGTTTTAGATACCAGAGAAGATATCAAGGCTGTGGTGTTGGAGTCAGAGTTGGAAGCAATTAAGGGGTCACTGGAGTCAGAGTTGGTTTAAATTACACCAACTCCAGAGTGTGCACAGGATAGTATACAGTTATGATATCTAGCTGTCTAGATGGTAGTCTAGACATCTTGGCAAGTCAGTTCCAATTTGAAAAACATCATTGATTCAGTTTTAGACACCAAAGAAAATATCAAAAGGCTGTGGTATTGGAGCTAGAGTCAAAAGCAATTAAGAAGTTTAAACTATATCAACTCTGTCCCGGATTTAATTTAGAGATTTACTCCTCTTGCCATTACGGACACACACAATCTCCATTATACTAAAGATTTCAGCATTAAATAACCCATAAGAACTTGATGTGCCATTTAAGCAAATAATCCAACTTTTCATCTTGTCTCGTCTTTTTTCAGACCTATTGTCCCTTTTATCTGCTTCTCTAAATTTGTATGTCCTAAATTGTTGCTTGAATATTCTTAGATGTTGTATACCCTTTCTTACTTCTTTACTTCTTACTTGCTTCTATATCTTGGACATCTATTCATCTGGCCGGCTTTGGTATTTCTTCTATCATCTTGGTCTGGTCTCTTCTAAGGTCTGGACTTTCTTGGGGACTTCGGGTCTGGTTTCTGTTAGGGATTTCTCCTTATCAGAAGCCCTGTGTCGTTGTTAGTTTTTAGGTAATAAACACAAGACTTCGATTTACTTTGATGTTACTTTATTTTCAATCCCCAACCCAGACATCTGCGCAGATCGACTTACTCTATCGGGCTCCTACCTTTTAACTGAGACTTACTTACTATCCTTAAACCGGAAGACAGGGTCTTCTATGCCTTCCGGTTCTCACGATTTATCCCCGGAAGGCAAGGTGAGAGTGAGGTCAAGCCTTTCTCACTCATCCTTCAAGGGCGTGGGCTGTAGCTTATAACGGACATTTTGATTTCTACACTATTGCCATAAATATTAGGTTGTTAATAATTATGTAACATTAGATACCATCATCACCATTTGTATTCCTATTAACATGACTATCAATTTTACTCTCTCCATTACTTTTTACTCTTTGTCTTTTTCTCTTTGTCTTTTTCTCTGTTTTTCAACCTCATCACTTACACCCAACTGCCGCTTCTGCATTGAATAAGATATAGTCAATAGGCAGCGGAAATTTTACAACAGTCTTTTCAGTAGCTTTGCACAGCAATCCATCTAGACAAGGAAAAGTGTGTTGTAAAATTCCCGCCATTTGGGATGTATGTGAGTAATAAGTACCACAATCCTATTACTATCGGTGTGGATATCCGTTGACACACATGGAGCTCATCTGCCCTTTGACAGATCTTGTTTTTAGCGATGCTTGATGACCACGCACCTACCTCACCAGACAAGCCGAGGATTACTGACAAAATGAAAGGCAATTAAACTTTGTTTAAAATCACCCTTCCCGGCATCCTTTGTGGGAATTGCGTCGAAGAATCGTAAAACACAATGTCCGTGATTAAATCCAACTTTTGCAGGCTTCGATGGCTAAGTGTATGGGGGAGATATCGGGTTGAGAGAAACTCGTAAAAAACGTACGGTAATGCTAAAGAAATACAAAACATCAATAATTCATTGACCTCGGGAGGTCCTCCGCACAGTATGTACAGAGATTGTCTATGTTGGTCTTTGCTGGACGACCCGCACTAGCATGTTCATTTAATGGTGTCTACAGAAGAACGTCGCTTATGAGTTCATCCTTACTTCTACAGCAGATGTACAGATTCTAAATATCTTATTATAATGGAGATTGTGTGCTTTTCTGTCTGTAACCGAAACTATATCACTACTTATGTCACAATTCCCTTTGTTATTTACGTCACATTCTCCATGATTTTATTTTTTATCTAAACCTCAATTTCTAATAAAATTGTTTTACATTATTAATACTGTTAATCATATCTACAAATGAATAATATGCAATTGTATTTATATATATAGACTAAAATAGCATTTTACAGTGTGAACAGGAAGCTAATTTGCATATTTGAAATTAAATATTTGATTTTAATAAATATGTGCTTAGTATTATTGATTTTTAATTATATGGTTTTATCTTAATGAATATGATAAAAAAATCTCTTCAATAAATCTTAAAAGAAATCGATTAACGAGAAGAAATAATTCTGATTTTATTCTTTACTTCCTATTTTAACTATTTTAACTAAGTTATCAAATTAGGAAAATTTAGCAATGAAAAACGAGAGTGATAGAAGAGTAAATTTCAGTTGTTCTATTTTTCGATTATATCCCCCTCTGTTTCCAATCATTTTGTCTGCATTCTTATTTAGTTTCATTAGCTTTTCTAATTTAATATACTTTATTACATTAAAACTTAAATACTTGCACCCGGGGGGTGCATATATTTGCTAGTTGTAATAATTAAATTATTATATTGTGATATAGCCATAGGTTCAGCTTGTAGGTATTTTTACAGTCCAAAAGAAAGGAAAAACACCCCCCCCCCAAAAAAAAAGCAATGCAGTTTGGCAACGATAGTGCTGCGGAATGGGTTGGATAGCGCTGAAGTTCAGCATCACACCACCCTAGGGATTCTAGTCCTGGGTTTAATTTCGAGGTTTACTCCCCTGGTCTTTCCTTGGAATAAGGTATAGTCGCTACGCAGCAGAGCATCTTGTCTAGATGGATTGCAGTCCAAAGCGAAAGAAATCCATATATATATTTACCAACCCCTCCACACGAGCATGATGTAACACAAGATCAATTTCTTAAGCGGAGTTCAACAGGTTTTAATTCAGAGTTTTCCTTCTCCTAGACCGGTTGCCTAACCAAGGTTAAAGAGCCCAGTCTGCCCTACTATTTATCCATAGCTGGAGGGAGAGTAGGATTCATACCTTTCCAAAGGGTATTAGCGCTAAGTGAAATACAATTACCACATCCAGGATTTGAACTCGGGGCGACGAGACCATTTGCCATGACTTTAACCATTATACCACGCCCTTCCCAAAGAAATCCATATACCCCATTTGAGGATTTATGTGAATAGTAAGTACTCCAATCCTACTAGCATCGGTGTAGATTATCACCGACATACATGGAGCTCATCCGCCGTTTGACAGCTCTTGTTTTTAGCGATGATTCGTGTCCACGCACTCACCTCACCAAACAAGCTGACGATTACCAATAAAAATCAAAGGCAATTAAACTTTGTTTAAAATCACCCTTCCCGGCATCCTTTGTGGGAATTTCGTCGAAGAATCGTAAAACCCAATGTCCGAGATTAGATCCAACTTTTACAGGCTTCGAATGCTAGGCGATGGGGGGAAATCGTGATGAGAGAAACTCGTAAAAACGTACGGGAATGCTAAAGAAATACAAAACATCTATATGTAAGTACTTTTGTTCATTAATCATCCGACCCTTTGTGACGAGACTGAAAGGCAGCCCTATGAACAAGCGGGTTCCCAACCCCCACAAACAAAGCGCGTTAGGATATTGACGTCGGCAGGACCTCCGCACAGTATGTACAGAGCTGGTATATGTTGGTCTTTGCTGGATGGCCCGCACAACCATGTTCATTTACTGGTTTCTACAGAAGGATTGAACTTGGGGTCCAGAGATAACTGTCTCTTAGAACTGTCTTAACCTAACTACCTTATCCACTAGGCCATGTAGAGGCAGTTAGAAAAATAATTAACACAACTCCTACTCCAGCTATGGTTAGCGGAATGAGAACAGGTTACCCCCGTGGAATAAATAAAGGGTTAGGTTCAAAGTTCCGTGATGGCTCCCGATTACGACAAGAAAGTTCCCGAGTTCGAAAAGAAGGTTCCCGAGTCCGAGAAGGTTCTCGAGTCCGACAAGAAATACCTTAAGAAGGTCGGAGGGCATATCAGGCGAAACGTTGTACAAATAACAATAAAGATGAGGACAATAGTCCAAATAACGCAGATAATACTAATCTTCAAGCCTCATCTCAAACATTCAGAGAAATAGGTAAATTATACTTTGTTTAAATCCAATCTTCCAATGCTAAGGAGTCCCTTCTAACCCATTTGGGGATTTATGCGAGTAGTAAGTACCCCAATCCTTCAACTATCAGCGTGGGATGACCGTTCACTCTCATTGAGGTGAAACTTTTGCAGGCTTCAATGGCTAAATAGACGGGGGGGGGGTCGGCTTGAGAGGAACTCGTAAAAAAACTGACTAAAATGCTGAAGAAAATACAAAGGACCTATATATTAATAGTCTTGTTCCTTCATCATCCGACCGTTATCATCCTGCTACAAAAAAAAAAAACTCTGGTTAAAAATGAGATCGTCCAAATTATTAAAGATGCACAAAATGTAAATCCGTCTTATCTGGTGTCGCTTGATAGCAGATTTTTTACTTGTCCCTTTTTATTTCATCCAATTTTTAAAATGAAACAGTCCAAAGAGAGAGAGAGAGAGAGAGAGAGAGAGAGAGAGAGAGAGAGAGAGAGAGAGAGAGAGAGAGAGAGAGAGATTATTATACTTTTTACATAATGAACTGTTTTGTAATATTCCTAAGTAAACATATTAATGTTTGTGTGTGTGTGTGTGTGTGTGTGTGTGTGGTGTTGTGTGTGTGTAATGTGTGTGTTGTAATGATTAAATCATCATACTCTGGTATATCCACAGGTCCTGCTATTCTATATATTAATACACTTATTCCTTAATTTTCCGGCCTTTATCAGCTTGCAACATCCTCTAACAGTCCAAATCCTAATTATCTGGTGTCGCTTTTCCACTGAATTCTTATTTCGTATGAGAATTGTCACGTTAACTAAATAATGGACCATTTAATTTTTATTAGAAAGAAAGGAGATCATAAAATCTAAAAATAAATAAAGAAATAAAGAGATAGCGATAGACCAGGGATAATTTTTTTGTGAGGTGGAGCACTACACTTATGATCCCATCAGATTATCCAATTTGCCCTGAGTTGCCGGGACCAGTATCGAACCAAGTATGTTTCGATTCCTATGCGAGTGTTCTACCCACATTTTATATATCTATATCTATATACATACATACATATATATATATATATATATACAAACATACATACATACATATATATATATATATATATACAAACATACATACATACATATATATATATATATATATATATATATATATATATATAAACCCACATACATATATATGCATTGTTTTAATATTTTAATTTCTACATTTTCTTCATTGCTAATATTCTCATTACACATACATACACACACACACACACACACACACACACACACACACACCACACATATATATATATATATATATATATATATATATATATATATAATATATATATATATATAGGTACCGCTGTAATTAACCAGTACACGATTTCTTACTATTTGATAGATATTCTTAGGTACTGAGTGATTCATCGTTAATTTCAAATCTTAAATCAATATTCGACCAATTATATTCACGTTGGTAAGAAAAATGAAGATGATTAATTTCTCTTTCTTTTTTCTCTCCATTTTTTCGTATCATAAACGAAATCCTTCATTAATCGGCTCGAAATATCTACAGTTGCTATATCTACTCATAAGATCTAATCAAAATCGCGTCTTAGCTATTAAATCATACGCTTCACTGACTACGTATAATTATGACAGGAGAATGTTATTTTAGTATTTTTAATAATTAAAGATTCTATATTGATACATAAATTGGGTACGGGTGACGTAATGATCACTGGAGTGGAAAATAGACTCAGTGAGACGAGTTCGAATATTGGCCAATGTTATTTGCGCCCAGTTCGGACATTTGTACATGGCACAGTCCTAGGAATTTGGCTATAGATGCACATGGTACAATGCTAGAAATTTGGCTATAGATACACAAGGCGCAGTTCTAGAAATTTGGCTATAGATGCACATGGTACAATGCTGGAAAGTTGGCTATAAAGGCACATGGCACAGTGCTAGAAATTTGGCTATAGATGCACATGGCACAATGCTAGAAATATTGTTAAAGATGAACATGGTACAATGCTAGAATCTGGGTATAAGGGTACATGGCTCAGTTCTAGAAATTTGGCTAGAGATGCACATGGTACAATTCTGGAAATTTGGTTATAAGAGCACATGGCACAGTGCTAGAAATTTGGCTATAGATGCACATGGTACAATGCTAGAAATATTGTTAAAGATGAACATGGTACAATGCTAGAATCTGGCTATAAGGGCACATGGTGCAGTTCTAGAAATTTGGCTATAGATGCACATGGTACAATGCTGGAAATTTGGCTATAAGGGTACATGGCACAGTTCTAGAAATTTGGCTAGAGATGCACATGGTACAATGCTCGAAATTCTGCTATGAGGGAATATATGCACATGGTACAATGCTATAAATTTGGCTATAGACACATATGGTACAATGGTAGAAATTTGGTTATAGATGCCCATATCACAGTGCTAGAAATTTGACTAAAAGTGTACATGGCACAGTTCTATAAATTTTAGTTGAGATACACATTGCACAAAGCTAGAAATTTGACAAAAAAAACACCTGGCACAGTTCTAGAAATCATACGCTTCACTGACTACGTATAATTATGACAGGAGAATGTTATTTTAGTATTTTTAATAATTAAAGATTCTATATTGATACATAAATTGGGTACGGGTGACGTAATGAGCACTGGAGTGTAAAATAGAGACGAGTTCGAATATTGGCCAACGCTATTTGCGCCCAGTTCGGACTTTTGTACATGGCACAGTGCTAGAAATTTGGCTATAGATATACATGGTACAATGCTAGAGAAATTCGCTATAATAACAAAGGCTTTCTAGAAATTTGGCTATAGATGCACAATGTACAATGCTGGAAATTTGGCTTATAAAGGCCATTGACACAGTTCTAGAAATTTGGCTATAGATGCACATGTAAATGCTGGAAATGTGGCTTATAAAGGCCCATGACACAGTTCTAGAAATTTGGCTATAGATGCACATGGTACAATGCGAAATGTGGCTATATAAGGCACATGACACAGTTCTAGAAATTGCTATAGGATCACATGGTACAATGCTAAAATTGGCTATAAAAGCACAAGCGCAGTTCTAGAAATTTGGCTATAGATGCACATGGTAACAATGCTAGAAATTTGGATATAGATACACAAGGCGCAGTTCTAGAAAAATTTGGCTATTGATGCAACATGGTACAATGCTGGAAAATTTGGCTATAAAGGCACATGCACAGTGCTAGAAATTTGGCTATAGATGCACATGGTACAATGCTAGAAATATGTTAAAGATGAACATTGGTACTAATGCTAGAATCTGGCATAAGGGCACATGGCACATTTCTAGAAATTTGGCTAGAGATGCACATGGTACAATGCTCCAGATTGCCGCTATGAGGGAAACATATGCACATGGTACAATGCTATAAATTTGGCTATAGACACATTATGGTACAATGTAGAAAATTTGGCTTTATAGCATGCTGCACATCATATGCACATAGTGCTAGAATCTTGACTAGAAAGTGGTACTTGGCACAGTTCTATAATTTTAGTAGAGATACACATTGCACAAAGCTAGAAATTTGACTAAGCGAAACACGTGGCACAGTTCTAGAAATCATACGCTTCACTGACTACATATAATTATGACAGGAGAATGTTATTTTAGTATTTTTAATAATTAAAGATTCTATATTGATACATTAATTGGGTACGGGTGACTAATGATCACTGGAGTGGAAAATAGACTCAGTGAGACGCAGATTCGCACAGTGCTAGAAAATTTGGCTAATAAATGTATATGGCCAGTTGCTAGAATAATTTTACTCTAGGCGCACCATTGCTACAATGCCCTAGAAATGTGGTTATAATGCACATGCTACAATAGCCAGAAATGTGGTTATAGATGCACATGGTACAATGCTAGAAAGTTGGTGCACATGGTACAATGCGTAGAAAGTGGTCGTTTGGATGCAACATTGGTACAATTGCTAGAAATTTGCTATAAAGGCACCATGGCGGAGTTCTAAAATTTGACTATAGATGCACATGGGTTCAATGCTAGAATATATAATATATATATAATATATATATAATAATATATATATTTATCATATATATATATCTCACTTCACTCACTCTCATAATAATATAAATTATATATTTTATTTCTCAATCTCTCTCTCTTCTTCATACTATCTCTTTCTCTCTCTCCACCTCTCTCTCTCTCTCCTCTCTCTCTCTCTCACTCACTCGCTCTCTCTGACCCTTTATCCCTCTCTATCTATATATCTATTATTCCTATCTTTCTTTTTTATTTTATTTATAATCATATTCCTTTTTTATTGAATTACCGCGTTTAATTTTTCTCTCCCTACCTCTTTCTCTTTTCTCTTTTCTCTCTTTCTCTCATTACCTCTTCTCTCTCTCTCTCTCCCCCTCTCTCTCTTTCTCTTTCTCTATCTCTCTCTATATCACTCACTCATAATATTTATATTATTACGAATAATTACGTTCCTTTTTTATTGTATTTAATGAGGTTACTCTTCTTTCTCTTCCCCCCTCTGTTTTTTCTCCCTTTTCTTCCCCCTCTATCTCTCTCTCCCTTTCTCTCCCTCCTCTCATTACATATCTGTATAATTTTTGTTATTAATAAAATCCAGTTCAAATTTCTATTGTATTTAATGAGTTTAACAATCTCTCTCCCTATCTCTCTCTCCCTCTTCCTCTCTCTCACTCTGTCTCATTCACTG
>CM042182.1:35267951-35285451 GCA_023376005.1 Doryteuthis pealeii | reverse complement strand
AGGTGAGCAGTCAATTGATCGGTCGGGGCATTTCCGACCGCGTGTCTAGCCTAAGTAAATGCCAAAATGGAGTGTTGTATGTGATAGACTGCTCAGCAAGCTGGATTCCGTCCTTAACGTCATATATCGCCACCTACGGCTAACAGCTCTAAAATTGGAACTTCCTCATTTGATGCAGTTTAACGTTATACCTAGGATATAACTGTAATTAGAGATTGTGAGGTAGATTTTGATAGTGCCCTAGCCAAGCAGATAATTTTTACAATGACCCATATGTAACATAATGGAGGCGCGTGGTCTAATGGTTAGAGTCGTAGGAAATGGACTCGTCTACCCGAGTTCAATTCCTCGACGAAGCTGTTTGCATTTCACATTTCACATAGCGCTAATACTCTTGGCAAAGTTCTCTTTCCAGCTATGAGTAAATAGCAGGGCAGAATGGGCTCTTTAAACATGGCTGGGTAACCAGTCTAGGAAAAGGAAAACTCTGAATTCAAACCTGTTAAAATCCACTTGAGAATTTTACCTTGTGCCACACCCTGCTCGTGCGGAGGGTTCGTTAAATATATATGTAACATAAGGGGGGTGGAGCCATGAATGTAACCTGATATATAAATTAGCATGGAAAAGTTTTTAGCAAGAATTATGTCTTAGATGAGAATGGAAAACTTTGAACCACGTGACCTCGACTAGTCTATAGATATAAGTGGCGTATTGTAGCTGGGCTTATATACCACCAAATGGTCTAATGGTTAGAATCGTAGGAAATAGACTCGTCGACCTCAGTTCAATTCCTGGACGAAGATGTTTGCATTTCACATGCCGCTAATACTCTTGGGATGGGAATGAATCCAATTGTTCCTATGGGTAAATAGCAGGGCAGACTGGGCTCTTTAACCATAGCTAGGTAACCAGTCTAGGAGAATTCAAACCTGTTAAATTGACCTTGTGTCACATCCTGCTCGTTCAGAGGGGTTGGTATATATATATATATATATATATATATGAAAGTAAACAAACAGGCTTAAGTCTATTTGAGTGGGCGATAGCCAACAATTTGGAAAAATAAGTGCTTAATTGAAGTCATGCCTAATTGAAAGTTAATTAGTTGATAATTAATAAATTAGGCGAGCATATCTGTTCAAGTGTAAGGCGTAAACAAATCGAGAAAAAGTCGATCTCTGTATGTACATTTCGGCATATTATGCCTCATCAGCAGTTATAGACAGAACAGTTATATACAGATCAGTCTCCTGTCTATAACTCTGCTGATAAGGCATAATATGCCGAAATGTACATACAGAGATCGACTTTTTCTTGATTTGTTTACGCCTTACATTTGAACAGATATGCTCGCCCTATTCATTAATTATCAACCAATTAAATTTCAATTATGTATGAATTCAATTAAGCACTCACATATTCATATATATACCACAAAATATGGCATCCCATGTGGGTTAGCAAGCTAGATTAGCAAACTATTGTAAGTGAGTTCGATTCTCACTGGGTGCCCCTTACTTCTGGTCTTGTGCCGCATCTAAGCCACGCTTTGTAAATAACTGTATACCACCAAATAATCCAACAGAGTGCCATAAGATAACAAGCGTTGAGATGTCATCTCTCCATTCCAAAAAAGAGAGCGTAGTTTAACACATACTTAAGACTACGACAATTAATCATATCAATACAAAAAGTATCTACAAGTTTAACATCATAATCAGTACAATCTTAGAATATTTCACAGGTGTTTAAGAAAATGTTAAGAATTTTCGGGGAGTTCGTATATAATTTGAAAAGATCAAACAGTCTTCACCTGTTTACGATTCATGTCCACACAATGGTGATAACTTTCCCCGATAATTAAAAAAAATCGTAACATGTCTATGAAAGAATATTTAAAGAAAAGCAGCACGTGTATTAAGAACAACCTAAGGATGGTTTCAAGAATATGTTAACAAGAATGGTGAACAGGTGGAGTCTGGGAAAATCCAATAACATTAAGATAATTCCGGGAAATGTATGTTATATATCAATGTTGTTTACCCACATCGGGTATATATATATATATATTTACATACCCCTCCGAACGAGCAGGATGCGACACAAGGTCAGTTTCTTAAGCGAAGTTTAACAGGTTTGAATTCAGAGCTTTCCTTCTCTTAGAACGGTTGCCTAATCAAGGTTAAAGAGTCCAGTCTGCCCTACTATTTTACGCATAGCTGGAGGGAGAGTAGGATTCATACCTTTCCCAAGGGTATTAGCGCTAAGTGAAATGCAATTAACACGTCCAGGATTTGAACTCGCGGCAACGAGTCCAATTCACATGACTTTAACTATTACACCACAACGCTTCCTTCATCAGGTATATAAACGAGGGTGAGAGGTCAGAGAGAGAGAGAGAGAAGAGAGAGAGAGAGAGAGAGAGAGAGGAGAGAGAGAGAGAGAGAAGAGAGAGAGAGGGTCAGACAGACAGACAGACAGACAGAGACTTACTTTAGAAAAGATATATGGTCTTTGATTACTTCATTTTTGCTTACTGCTTCTGTTGACTGATTCTTCTAACTTGTCTTGTTATCTTGTTGAGTTCACTTCTAATTCTTCTGTTCTTCAATCTACTAATTCTTCTAGTGAGCTTCTTTGGACTTGTCATTGTGTTGCATACTCTATGGTCGTATAGATTATTGACAACACTTTGTAGCATAAATGGAAATTTACAGACGGCTGAGGACCTTTGACCCCAGAAGTAGAAAACTAGGGAATCACGTGAATTCCCGTGAGAGCTAGTTAGCTCACCAGTTATAATAAGGATCTTAAGCAATAAAGATGTTTCTTGCTTAGTTGGACTCACCTGCACCCGCGTTGTGTTTTAGTAAGAAAAGAAACTTAGTTAAGTAAATAAAAGGTTTTTTAAAAGAACAATATGGCGTTGTTGGTTGATGCATGTTTTAGTTAGAAGACCGGCCAAGAAAGAAAATGAATCAAGATGAACAACCAACAAGAACCTAAAAATAGAAGTCAACATGGTGACTAAGAGATTGAATGATCAAACAAGCGAAGAAGGAAAGTAAGTTATGCATCTCTGTCTGTCTACCCCCCCTCTCCTCTCTCTCTCTCTCTCTCTTACTCACTGACACAAAAGAACACATGTGTATATTTTCTAAACATGTGGGTATATAACCATTGTTTTTTACATTTTATAACAACAAGACTTATAGTTTCCTTGATCAAGTTTTTATTACTTATCTAGCCAATGATGAGCCAGCAGGGGAAGACAATTACGTCTTTCTCCTTCCAAAGCCAGGTTGTATCTAAACTAAACCAGAAACTTATTCCCACGCCTGTATCAAAGCTCAGCTGGGGTCGTCTTAAATGCCAATCATAACTCCCAACGGTTATGGAAATTTACCCGCTTCCACTTTTAATTCTAACGAAATTTATTTAAAATTCTAACTTACAGGTACGCTCACAATTTATGTTTCTCACAATTATTTGTCTGTATTTTTAAGATGAGGCATGATGTAAATAATTTTGAATTTTCGGATTCTGTTCTTATCTTTATTGTGATAGATATTAACACAGCGGTCGAAACGTTGTGTTAATGTCTATCACAATAACGCTGAGGGCAACAGTCCGAAAAATAAAAAGAATATTCATAATGAAAATTGTATTATTTGGACCATTGTCCTCATCTTTATTGTTATCTTTACAACGTTTCGGTCGATATATATTATTGTATTCTCTAACCGCCATTTTATAGGTGAATCATTAAATTCACAACAGAGAATGAACATAAAACTTTTAACCTTTTCCCCAACGTAGGCAGGTGGGTTAACTAGTTTGGTGATATCATTTTCTTTTTCTATGGCGAGGGTTTAGAGGCCCTCTTGATTTTCGTTTCCGACCACAAAACCGCCCCTTTCTGGCAGGTCCAGCCATTGATGATTCTTTAAAGACAATTCTAAGAAAGGCCCCTAAAATCAAAAGGAATTTACTTCCAGCGGTGTCAGGCCCCTTTTTTGTATTCTCTAACAAATAAAAGTTTTGACCTCTTACCCAACGTAGATGGGTTGGTCAACTAGTTTGGTATATTTTGTGATAAATCCTATGTAAAAGATAAGAGAGGTCATTTTTTCTCCATTTCGAGGGTGTAGAGCCTCTCTTGATTTTAGTTTCTGTTATAGGTGATATAACCTATGGACATAAATGGAATGCGCCGACGATTACTATAAGTACCAGGAACAATTGTGGCTTGGACACGAAGCAAATGCGAGTCAGCTCGTAACTGTATGGTCGGACGCAATCTCCACTTTCTTTGTTGTAATTTCTACTCCTTTTTGTTAAATACATTTGTATCCATTGTTACCAGTCGCTTGTCTTATTTTTGACACTTAAAACCCCACAACAGTTTCCAACCACAAAACCGTCCCTTTCTGACATGTCCAGACATTGATTAGGTGAAATTAGCCGGATTTAAATTATTTTTGAAATCAATTCCAAAAAAGGCCGCCCCAAATCCAAAGGTATATACTTCCAGAGGTTTCAAGCAATTCTTTGCAACTTTTTTGTATTATCTAACCGCCATTATCATTTTACTGTAATTATTAAATTCACAGCAAAGACTGTGCATAAAGGTTTTGACCTCTTAGCCAACGTAGACCGGTGGATCAACTAGTTTGATATATTTTGTGATATATTGCATTATATTAAATTCACAACAAAAACAAAAAATATAAGTTTTGACCTCTTACCCAATGTAGACTGGTGGGTCAACTAGTTTGGTATATTTCATGATATATCGCATGTAAAAGATAAGAAGGGTCATTTTCTTTTTCCATTTCAAGGGTTTAGATGCCCTCTTGATTTTAGTTTCAGACCACAAAACCGTCTTTTTTTTTTGAATGATTGAAATTAGCCGGGATTAAATGATTCTTTTAATTTTTGTCCAAAATGGCCCCCAAAATTGAAAGGAATTTACTTCCAGGGATTTCAAATCCTTTATTGCACTTTTTTTGTATTCCCTAACCAATATTATTTTAGTTTAATTATCAAATTCACAACAAAGATAGGAAATAAAAGTTTTGACCTCTTACCCAACGTAGATGGGTTGGTCAACTAGTTTGGTATATTTTATGATATATCGCATGTTGAATATAAGAGGGTCATTTTCTTTTTCCATTTCAAGGGTTTAGATGCTCTCTTGATTTTAGTTTCCGACCACAAAAGCCCGTCGTTCTTACAGGTCCAGTTACTGAATAGTTGAAATTAGCCGGTATTAAATGACCCTTTTATAAAAATAAAAAAACAGCAACCAAAGAAAGAAAAAACAAAACAAACAAAGACCAGAAAAAACAAAACAAGAAAAAACAAACAAAATAAAACGAAAAACATCCAAAGAATTACTTACAGGGTTTGTAGGCCTTCTCTTTTCTAGCCTCTTTTGTATTCTCGGACTACCATTATCTTTACTGTCATTATTAAATTCACAACAAAGACAAGAAATATAAATGTTGTCCTCTTACCCAATGTAGACCGGTGGGTCAACTAGTTTAATATATTTCGTGATATATCGCATGTTGAAGATAAGAGGGGTCATTTTCTTTTTCCATTTAGAGGGTTTAGATGCCCTCTTGATTTTAATTTTCGACCACAAAACCGTCTTTTTTTCTGAATGAGCGAAATTAGCCGGGATTAAATGATTCTTTTATTTTTTTCCCCAAAATTGAAAGGAATTTACTTCTAGGGATTTCAAACCCTTTTTTTGGCACTTTTTTGTATTGTCTAACCTACATTATTTTAGTTTAATTATTAAATTCACAACGAAGATAGGAAATAAAAGTTTTGACCTCTTACCCAACGTAGATGGATTGGTCAACTAGTTTCGTATATTTCGTGATATATCGTATGTTGAAGACGAGAGATCATTTTCTTTCTCCATTACGGGGTTGGGGGTTTTTCTTGAATTAAACTATCCCTTTATAAAACTGTCCCTTTCTGACAGGTCCAGGTACTGAATAGGCGAAATTAGGTGGATTTGAATTATTCTTTAAAAATAATTTTTTTAAAAGTCTCCCAAAATCCAAAGGAATGCAAATAAGCCTTTCTTTGCATCTTTTTTGTATTCTTTCACCGCCATTATTATTTTAGGATAATTATTAAATTCACAGCCAAAAATGTGCATAACGGTTTTGACCTCTTACCCAACGTAGACGTGCGAGTCAACTAGTTTGGTATATTTCGTTATATATCGCATGTAGAAGAAAAGAGAGGTCATTTTCTTTTTCCATTTCGAGGGTTTAGAGGCTCTCTTGATTTTAGTTTCCGACCACACAGCCCTCCCTTTCTGACAGGTCCAGCCACAGAATAGGTGAAATTAACCAGGATTAAATGATCCTTTTATAAAAACAAAAAATAAAAAAATAAATAAATAAATAAAATAAAAAAAACGGAAAACAAAAACAAAAATTATCTAAAGGAATTTACTCCCAGGGTTTGCAGGCCCTTTTATTTTCCCGCCTTTTTATATTCTCCAACCGCCATTTTGTTTTTGCAAACCTCCTTTGGCATTAGGTCGTAATTTCTTGCCTTTTGCTCTTATCTCAACCTTCCGTATCGTTTTGCATTCCTCATTTTTTTCATCCGTGTCCCCTTATTTCTTGTCATTTACAACCGACCCTTTTCTTTCTCTCACCTCTTTTCAAAGCCAACGACCTATTTCTTTTAGGGTTTGTTTTTTATTAGGAAAAACTTTTCATTGATCTATTTTTTTTTTCTTATTATTTTTCCCTGGTAACTCTTTTTTTTTCATCTGACCTCCAATCAGTTAGGTCTCATTTTCTTTTATGTGATTGTGGCTTTTTATGTTATTTTTGTTAGTTTTCAAAATGGCGGCCATTTTGTGAGGCATTTTAGCTTCCGCCAAGTCATTTTTTTCTTTTATTCATTTCTATTGTTTTATCTTAAGCTCTTCGCGTTGCCTTCATCATTTAACTTTTGACACTGTCTTTATATCAGTGCATCTTTTTATTTCTTTTTCGTCTTCAGTTTTGGGTTAATATACTTCTTTCTTTCTTTATTTCTTTCTTTCTTTCTTTCTTTCTTTCTTTCTTTCTTAATATCATTATCTTAGGCTCAATACTTTCTTCTTCTTTCATTCTTTCTTTTTAAAATTCTTTGTAGTGTTTTTCTTTCTTTTCTTTTTCTTTCTCTATTCCTCTATTTATTTATCTTATTCTCTATCGTTTGATATTCTTTCTTTCTTTCTTTATTTATTTATTTATCATTTATTTCTTAATTTATTATCTTAGAATTAATACTTTGTTATTCTTTCTTCTTTCTTTCTTTTTTCTTCTTTCTAGTGTTTTTCTTTCTTTTTTTTTCTTTCTCTATTCCTCTATTTATTTATCTTATTCTCTCTCGTTTGATATTCTTTTTCTTTCTTTCTTTCTTTCTTTCTTTCTTTCTTTCTTTCTTTCTTAATATAATTATCTTAGGCTTAAACTTTCTTCTTTCATTCTTTCTCTTTTTAATTCTTTCTAGGTTTTTCTTTCTTTTTTTTTCTTTCTCTATTTCTCATTTATTTATCTTATTCTCTCGTGTTTGCTATTCTTTTTCTTTCTTTCTTTCTTTCTTTCTTTATTTCTTTCTTAATTTTATTATCTTAGGCTTAATACTTTCTTGTTCATCTTTCATTTTTATTTTATTTTTTTCTAGTGTTTTTCTTTCTTTTTTTCTTTCTCTATTCCTCTATTTATTTCATCTTATTCTCTTTGGTTTTATATGCTTTTTCTTTCTTTCTTTCTTCCTTTCTTTCTTTCTTTCTTTCTTTCTTTCTTTCTTTCTTTAGATGAATATTACCTTAGATTTAATACTTTCTTCTGCTTCTTTTTTTTAAAATTCTTTGTATGTTTTTCTTCTTTCTTTCTTTTCCTATTCTTTCTTCTTTAATTATTTATTTATTTAGATGAATATTATCTTAGGCTTAATACTTTCTTCTTCTTCTTCTTGTTCTTGTTCTTCTTCTTCTTCTTCTTCTTCTTCTTCTTCTTCTTTCTTTCTTTCTTTCTTTCTTTCTTTCTTTTCTTCTTTCTTGTGTTTTTCTTTCTTTTTCTTTCTCTATTCCTCTATTTATTTATCTTATTCTTTTTGGTTTGATATTCTTTCTTTCTTTCTTTTTTTCTTTTTTTCTTTCTTTCTTTAAATGAATATTATCTTAGGCTTAATACTTTCTTCTTCTTCTTTCTTTCTTTTTTTCTTCTTTCTAGTGTTTTTCTTTCTTTCCTTCCTTCTTTGTTCCTCTATTTATTTTATTCTCTTTAGTTTGAAATTATTTCTCTTTCTTTATTTCTTTAGATTAATATTCATTTTTTCTTCTTCCTTCTTTTACTCTATAATTCCTTCCTCACTTTTTCTTTCTTTTTCGTTCTCTCTTCTTTTTTTTAAACTAATATTACTTCGTTTTTTTCTTTCTTTTCACCTTAATCCTTCTTTCTTCTTTCTTTCTTCTTTCTTTCTTTCTTCCATGCCTTCTGTTCTTTTCTTTCTTTCATTCTTTCGTCTCTCTTTCTTACCTCCTTATTTCCAACCTGCATTTTCTGCTTTCTGTTCTATCTATCTATCTATTCTATCTATCTTCTTTCTTCTTTCTTTCTTCTTTTTAAACCCACATTTTTACTGCAATCTTTCCTTCTTTCTTTTTTTTCTGCTTTCTTCTGCTAATCTTTATATACTTTTCCTTCTTTCTTTCTTTCTCCAAACTTTCTGGTTTTCCCTTATCTATTCATTTATTTCTATTTTATTTTGTTATGTACTTTCCTACCACTTCTTTCTTTCTTCCTTTTTTCTTCTTCTTCTTTCTTTATTTCTTTCTCCAAAACTTTCTGGTTTTCCCTTATCTATCATTTATTTCTATTTTATTTTGTTATTTACTTTCCTTCCACTTCTTTCTTTCTTTTCTTTTTTTCTTCCTTTCTTTCTTCTTCTTTATTTCTTTCTCCAAACTTTCTGGTTTTCCCTTATCTATTCATTTATTTCTATTTTATTTTGTTATGTACTTTCCTACCACTTCTTCTTTCTTCCTTTTTTTCTTTCTTTCTTTCTTTCTATTTTCTTTCTCCAAACTTTCGGTTTTCCCTTATCTATTCATTATCTATTTATTTAGTATGTACTTTCCTACCACTCTTTCTTTCTCTTTTTTTCTTTCTTTCTTCTTCTTCTTTATTTCTTTCTCCAAACTTTCTGGTTTTCCCTTATCTATTCATTTATTTCTATTTTATTGTTATGTACTTTCCTACCACTTCTTTCTTTCTTCCTTTTTTTTCTTTCTTTCTTTCTTTCTTTATTTTCTTTCCCAAACTTTCTGGTTTCCTTATCTATTCATTTATTTCTATTTTATTTGTTATGTACTTTCCTACACTTCTTTCTTTCTTTCTTTTTTTCTTGCTCTTCTTCTCTTCTTTTTCTTTTCTTTCTTTCATTCTTTCGGTCTCTCTTTTTTACCTCCTCCATTCCAACCTGCATTCTTTCTGTCTTTCTGCCTGTCTTTCCTTCTTTCTTTCTTTTTTATATTTATTTATTTTATTCTCTTTAGCTTAATATTCTATTCTCATTTCCTTCTTTTCTTTTTTTCCTTCTGTTTTGTTTTACTTTCTTTCTTTTTTTCCTCTAAGGTATTATTCAATCTCTTTAGTTATATTATCTTTCTTCTTTCTTTTCTTTTATTCTTTATTCCACTACTATTTACTTCTTCTTTTGATTTAATAATATTTTCTTTCTTTTCTTTCTGTCGTTCTTTATTCTCACCTCCGCATTTTACCTGCATTTCTTCTTTCTTTCTTTATCTTTATTTTATTCTCTTTAGTTTAATATTTTCTTTCTTTCTTTTTTTATTTATTTATCTTTTCTTTCTTTTTCTCTTTCTTTTCTTTCTTTCTTTCCTTTCTTTCTTCCCTCCTCATTCATGCCTGCATATTCCCTTCGTTCTTCTCTCTTTCTATATTCATTTTCTTTATATCTCTTTAGCTTTTTTATTTTTCTTTCTTCTTCTTTCTTGTCTTCTTTCTTTCTTTCTTTTATCTTTATTTATATTCTCTTTAGTTTAATATTTTCTTTCTTTCTTTCTTTCTTTCTTTCTTTCTTTCTTTTGTTTACTTCTTTTCTTTATTCTCTATTAATTTATCTTTCTTTCTCTTTCTTTCTTTCTTTCTCTCCTTCATTTCTTTGCCTGCATTTTATTCCCTTTTCGTTCTTCTTACTTTCTATATTCATTTTATTCTCTTTAGCTTTTTATTTTCTTCTTCTTTTCTTTTCTTTCTTTCTTTCTTTCTTTATCTTTATTTTATTCTCTTTAGTTTAATATTTTCTTTCTTTTCTTTCTTTCTTTTGTTTACATTCTTTCTTTCTTTATTCTCTATTCATTTATCTTTCTTTCTTTCTTTCTTTCTTTCTTACCTCCTCATTCATGCCTGCATTTTATTCCCTTCGTTCTTTCTCTCTTTCTATATTCATTTTATTCTCTTTAGCTTAATATCTTGTTCTTCTTTTCTTTCTTTCTTTCTTTTTCCCCCTTTCTTTCTTGTGTTTTTCTTTCTTTCTTCCTTTATTCATTCATCTATTAATTTATTCTATTCTCTTTAGTTTTTCTTTCTTTCGTTCCATGCTCGAATCATTAACCCCTTCCTGCCCAATTACGTCCCTCTTTTCAATCAAGTTCTACAAGGATTAGCCCTTTTATCCTTTCTCTCCCTCTCATCGTTTCCCGCCATTCCACACCCAACCCCACCGTCCGGTTCAAATCATCCCAGGCGTAAATCACCTGATAATTAAGTCCACACATCAGCCACGTTTGACACATTCCATAATCCCCCGCTTATCTTTGGTGTCCGCAAAAATGGCGTCCACTGACACCAAGCAGTCAAAAACTGATTGCATAATACAGTTATTAAAATGACTGAACGTTTAACTTCAACCTCAGTTTTATTTCGCTGCTTCGTGTTTTTACTTTATTTCTTATCTTTTATTGGAGTCAAAATGAATTGTCACTGAGGCAAACGGAGAAATAATGGATCTTTCTCACTTTTGCCTTTTACAAACGGGCCAAGCGTATTTTACGTATATTATACTATATATATATATATAAGTAATTTTTAAAGTTTTTTTTGAAGTCTGCACAAGGCCACAAATATAGTGCTGGGCGGCGATTACAAACATACCTCCCTTACATCACCAATAAAATTATATGTAATATAATTTTGAAAACGAGCCCTAATTATCATTCATTTTTTTTTTTTTTTTTTTTTTTTACTTTTCAGAAGTTATTATATTCAAAACTTCACTATAACTTTTTGAGCGAGAGAGAGTCTCTAATATTCTCTATCTTAGCAAGAGGGGTTCTAACTGGATTCAACTTCGTAGTTTTTAGTCCTTCGTAAGTATCTCGGTGACAAGCTTTTCTTATGGTCCTTAGCGACAGCAGCTTACTAAACTCCGTCGGCCGACTTCTCTGACTGGCTCTGACTTTCTCCGATCACCGACTGACTCTAACTCCCTCCGATCACAGACTGTCTCTAACTCTATTGACGGGTCTCTTAAATACTATTTCAAAGTCATTTTCCAGAAAGGTCTTTCTCTGGAATGTTCGAGCTAGCCCTCGACCGAATCGAATGTTCGAAACGTTCCAACGATTTTCGGTCACACAGAGTTCACGAGCCTAAGATCAAAAGACTCTCTGCGCCAAAATACTGGATTTTCCTTAAACATAGCCTTTTCGCCTACTTTTTCTCGTTAAAAGATTTTATCTTTATCGGTGATTCTACAAAGACTACCCAGTAATATAAGAGAATTTTTAAAGTTTTTTTTCTAAGTCTGACACAAGGCCAGAAATATAGGTGCTGGGCGGCGATTACATAACAATATGAAAATATTTGGGGTGGTTGTTCAGCGTTTATATATCTGTTGACTTTGCTTCGAAGAAAAATTCTCTATTCGCCAAAACACGAAAGTAAATTTATTGAACAAGAGAAGCGAACTGGTTTCTAAATGTAGACATTTAAACAAATTATATATATATATATATATATATATATATATATATATATGTGTGTGTGTGTGTGTGTGTGTGTGTGTGTGTGTGAAGAAAAGGAAGTGAATCCGACGGTATGTAAGCATATTAAGAAAAAATGAAAAAACACAGGTTTAAATGAGATAAGTGGTGAGTTTATTAGCCGACGCTGCAGTGTTTCGATCTATTAATTAGATCATCTTCAGGGCTTTTGTTTGGTATATGGAAGGTAATAAGGAATTTTCATCACAGAATAACGAGAAAAGCGAGTGGTAACAAGGACTACCCCCGCTTTTCTCGTTATTCTGTGATAAAATTATTATATATATATATATATATATATATATATATATATATATATACTGTGTTTCACAAGAGAATATTTCATGTATGATCTAGTTTTTTTAGCATTGCCTTTCACAAACGTATACAAGCGTATCTGCACAAAGGTATATGTATATGTCTACTCATCTATATATTAATATGTTCATTCATAAATCTTCCATCCGTTATCATCCAGCAACACCCTCTAGTTAAAAATGGGACCGTCTAAATTAGGGATTCTAGCTCCCTATTTAATTGAATACCCAACCAGAATGAATACGAAAAAAAAAAAACCGGTATAAAATAATCCAATAAGGGTTGACATCCCGGAAAACTAACCAACCAACCAACCAACCAGCCAACAGCCATATACAAAAGAACAAACATGTTCACACCATACGCTGCATACAATAAAGTGTAAGATTAGTTCTGTGTAAAAATTAATGAGCAGAATTTGTCCGATCGTAGAGGACGATATTACCGAGAGGGGACAGTCATAAAAACAAGGGGGAATGGGGCGAAGTCCGCTGTGAATTTACATCCATTGATTTATGAGAAGAAAATCCGCGCGAACATGTCCACGTGGGCGTGAAGAACTTTTCGCCGATGTTTAATTCGCGCTCAAAGCTGTTGGTCCGGACTATAAACAGCCTCGAGATCAAAGAGTCATCTGCCAGAGGATTACCGACAAAATGAAAGGCAATTAAACTTTGTTTAAAATCACCCTTCCCGGCATCCTTTGTGGGAATTGCGTCGACGAATCGTAAAACACAATGTCCGAGATTAGATCCAACTTTTGCGGGCTTCGATGGCTAAGTGTGTGTGGCGGAAAATCGGGTTGAGAGAAACTCGTAAAAAACGTACGGAAAGGTTAAAGAAATACAAAACATCTATATACTTTTGTTCATTAATCATCCGACCGTTTGTGACGAGACTGAAAGGCAGCCCTATGAACAAGTGGATTCCCGGCCCCCACAAACAAAGCGCGTTAGGATATGTTTGGCCTGTGGCGAGGGGGAAGAGTGTAGTGAGCGGCTACGGATACTCGAACTCGCTAACTCCTCGTAGCTGAGGAGTCGTTAGTAGAGACCCAAATAAAGTATATCCGAATTTGCATAAGCGCAGCCGAACGAGCAGAAGTAAAGACGGACTGTCGCTGACAGGGCGAGTGAGGAAGAAAGTGTTTGGACGGCAAGTGAATTCTGACGACTGCTATTTGAAGTGAGAGTAACGTGCTCAGTTGGGAAAGGAATTACTTTTCGTGTGCGAGAGAGACTTAATATTGCAAAGGATTGATATTATTTTGAACTTTCGTTCCTTAATCATCCAACCGTTGCTGTCCAAAAGAAAGAGAAAAAAAGCAAGAACACAATGCAGTCTGGCAACAATTGTGCCGCGGGATTCGGTGGATAGCGCTGAAGTTCAGCATGAAACTATAGAATAATCAAACCAAGTTCCAATTACCGTCGAATTGGTAAGACACGGCAACAAGCAGTCGTAACTTAATACGAACCCGTCTTGCTGCAACCCTACTGCAGAATGACAGGGTATTTATGAAACTCCACAACATCATAGAAACCAAGCAGCCAATTCGACAGTAATTGGAACTTAGCTTGATTATTCTATACACACCAACTTAGTCCCGGAGTGTGCACAGTATAGTATACAGTTATGATGTGTAGCTGTCTAGATGGTAGTCTAGACATTCTGGCAAGTCAGTTCCAATTTGAGCCAGTTTTAGATACCAGAGAAGATATCAAGGCTGTGGGGTTGGAGTCAGAGTTGGAAGCAATTAAGGGGTCACTGGAGTCAGAGTTGGTTTAAATTACACCAACTCCAGAGTGTGCACAGGATAGTATACAGTTATGATGTCTAGCTGTCTAGATGGTAGTCTAGACATCTTGGCAAGTCAGTTCCAATTTGAAAAAAATCATTGATTCAGTTTTAGACACCAAAGAAAATATCAAAAGGCTGTGGTATTGGAGCTAGAGTCAAAAGCAATTAAGAAGTTTAAACTATATCAACTCTGTCCCGGATTTAATTTAGAGATTTACTCCTCTTGCCATTACGGACACGCATAATCTTCATTATAATAAAGATTTCAGCATTAAATAACCCATAAGAACTTGATGTGGCATTTAAGCAAATAATCCAACTTTTCATCTTGTCTCGTCTTTTTTCAGACCTATTGTCCCTTTTATCTGCTTCTCTAAATTTGTATGTCCTAAATTGTTGCTTGAATATTCTTAGATGTTGTATACCCTTCATTACTTCATTACTTCTTACTTGCTTCTATATCTTGGACATCTATTCTTCTGGCCGGCTTTGGTATTTCTTCTATCATCTTCGTCTGGTCTCTTGTAAGGTCTGGACTTTCTTGGGGACTTCGGGTCTGGTTTCTGTTAGGGATTTCTCCTTATCAGAAGCCCTGTGTCATTGTTAGATTTAGGTAATAAACACAAGACTTCGATTTACTTTGATGTTACTCTATTTTCAATCCCCAACCCAGACATTTGACTTACCCTATCGGGCTCCTACCTTCTAACTGAGACTTACTTACTAGCCTTAAACCGGAAGACAGGGTCTTCTATGCCTTCCGGTTCTCACGATTTATCCCCGGAAGGCAAGGTGAGAGTGAGGTCAAGCCTTATCACTCATCCTTCAAGGTCGTGGGCTGTAGCTTATAACGGCCATTTTGATTTCTACACTATTGCCATAAATATTAGGTTCTAATAATTATGTAACATTAGATACCATCATCACCATTTGTATTCCTATTAACATGACTATTAATTTGACTCTCTTCATTACTTTTTACTCTTTGTCTTTTTCTCTTTGTCTTTTTCTCTGTTTTTCAACCGCATCACTTACACCCAACTGCCGCTTCTGTGTTGAATAAGATATAGTCAATAGGCAGCGGAAATTTTACAACGGTCTTTTCAGTAGCTTTGCACAGCAATCCATCTAGACAAGGAAAAGTCTGTTGTAAAATTCCCGCCATTTGGGATGTATGTGAGTAATAAGTACCACATTCCTATTACTATCGGTGTGGATGTCTGTTAACTAACATAGAGCTCATCCGCCCTTTGACAGATCTTGTTTTTATCGATGCTCGGTGCTCATTCACCCACCTCAACAGACAAGCCGACGATTACCGACAAAATGAAAGGCAATTAAACTTTGTTTAAAATCACCCTTCCCGGCATCCTTTGTGGGAATTGCGTCGAAGAATCGTAAAACACAATGTCCGTGATTAAATCCAACTTTTGCAGGCTTCGATGGCTAAGTGTATGGGGGAGATATCGGGTTGAGAGAAACTCGTAAAAAACGTACGGTAATGCTAAAGAAATACAAAATATCAATCATTCATTGACCTCGGGAGGTCCTCCGCACAGTATGTACTGAGCTGGTCTATGTTGGTCTTTGCTGGACGACCCGCACTAGCATGTTCATTTACTGGTGTCTACAGAAAGAACGTCGCTTATGAGTTCTTCCTTACTTCTACAGCAGATGTAAAGATTCTAAATATTGTAATGATTAGATTATTATATTGTGATATATCCATAGGTTCCGCTTGTAGGTAATTTTATTGTCCAAAAGAAAGGACCCCCCCCCCCCCCAAAAAAAAGCAATGCAGTTTGGCAACGATAGTGTTGCGGAATGGGTTGGATAGCGCTGAAGTTCAGCATCACACCACCCTAGGGATTCTAGCCCTGGATTTAATTTCGAGGTTTACTCCCCTGGTCTTTCCTTGGAATAAGGTATAGTCGCTATGCAGCAGAGCATCTTGTCTAGATGGATTGCAGTCCAAAGCGAAAGAAATCCATATATATATATTTACCAACCCCTCCACACGAGCAGGATGTAACACAAGGTCAATTTCTTAAGCGGAGTTCAACGGGTTTTAATTCAGAGTTTTCCTTCTCCTAGACCGGTTGCCTAACCAAGGTTAAAGAGCCCAGTCTGCCCTACTATTTATCCATAGCTGGAGGGAGAGTAGGATTCATACCTTTCAAAAGGGTATTAGCGCTAAGTGAAATACAATTACCACATCCAGGATTTGAACTCGGGGCGACGAGACCATTTCCCATGACTTTAACCATTACACCACGCCCTTCCCAAAGAAATCCATATATCCCATTTGAGGATTTATGTGAATAGTAAGTACTCCAATCCTACTACCATCGGTGTAGATTATCACTGACATATATGGAGCTCATCCGCCGTTTGACAGCTCTTGTTTTAGCGATGCTGGGTATCCACGCACCCACCTCACCAAACAAGCCAACGATTACCAATAAAAATCAAAGGCAATTAAACTTTTTTTTAAATCACCCTTTGTGGGAATTTCGTCGAATAATCGTAAAACACAATGTCCGAGATTAGATCCAACTTTTGCGGGCTTCGATTGCTAGGCGATGGGGGAAATCGTGATGAGAGAAACTCGTAAAAACGTACGGGAATGCTAAAGAAATACAAAACATCTATATGTTAGTAGTTTTGTTCATTAATCATCCGACCGTTTGTGACGAGACTGAAAGGCAGCCCTATTAACAAGCGGATTCCCAACCCCCACAAACAAAGCGCGTTAGGATATGTTTGGCCTGTGGCGAGGGGGAACAGTGTAGCGAGCGGCTACGGATACTCGAACTCGTTACCTCCTCGTAGCTGAGGTGTTGTTAGTAGAGACCCAAATAAAGTATATCCGAATTTGCATAAGCGCAGCCGAACGAGCAGAAATAAAGACGGACTGTCGCTGACAGGGCGAGTGAGGAAGAAAGTGTTTGGACGGCAAGTGAATTGTGACGACTGCTATTTGAAGTGAGAGTAACGTGCTCAGTTGGGAAAGGAATTACTTTTCGTGTGCGAGGGAGACTTAATATTGCAAAGGATTGATATTATCTTGAACTATCGTAAAACACAATGTCCGAGATTAGATCCAAATTTTGCAGGCTTCGATGGCTAAGTGTATGGGGGAGAGATCGGGTTGAGAGAAACTCGTAAAAAACGTACGGGAATGCTAAAGAAATACAAAACATCAATCATTCATTGACGTCAGCAGGACCTCCGCACAGTATGTACAGAGCTGGTATATGTTGGTCTTTGCTGGATGGCCCG
>CM042182.1:35242951-35262951 GCA_023376005.1 Doryteuthis pealeii | reverse complement strand
ATCTTCATCAGGGATTTTGTTAAGTTGAGGAAAGATAAATTTATCACATATAATTTTTTAAATAGATTGACCGACAAAACAAAAGACTCTCACATTCTTCTTATTCTCTGTGATGAATTTATTTTCCTCAAATTAAAAAAAGCCCTGATGAAGATCTATTGAAACAGATCGAAACACAGCAGCGTTGGCGTAATAAACATCACTCATTTCATGAACTTTTTTTCACTATATTAAATACTGTCGGATTCACTTCCACTTTCTCTTCACACACACACACACACACACACACACACACATACATATATATACTCAACATCCACCCTGAAAAACAATTCCACAATTTTTTACAAAAAAATCTGATATTTCAACAATAAAAAAAATGGATTTTTGACAAAGGAACAACACCATCCACCTTTGTATTATGTTGGAAAAAATTTAAAAGACTCTACCATATATATATATAAATGGTTTTTTGAAAACATATACATCCTTTATCAAACGGAATTAATAAAAATGTTCTATTTTTAACGAATAAAGGGAGGTAACTTCGTTGGCATTAATACAAAAAAATGCAAATTTTGAAAAAATTTATTTTTAGTAAATCCGAACTACAATAGCGTCCACAGAACTAACCGGCGTTATTTACGGTCCAAAATGTGACATTGAGTAAAGATCTTTAACAAACACCATGGGATCTTGCTCAACAACCTGATGATTGCCCCTTGGCATGAAACCTGGGTCGCTGTTTATAATGAACATTGATCTGTGAAAACTCTGTAAAATAAATAAATATTAGCTCTCACAATTTGTGATTGAGCACTGTATTTTCTTTGTTTCATCACAAAAAAATTGTTTTTACATATACCTATATATATATATATATATATATATATATATATATATTATCATAAAGGTACACGGTAATAACCTACTCGAGTTTCACCATAAAGAGCGGAAGCTGCATTTTTTTCGCATCACCACAGCTACCATCAGCTCCTCACTCTACCATACAGATCCCTCTACTACCCATACGCTGAGTTCCAAGGCGGACGCCCTACCAAATGAGTGAAGTAAGTAAAGTCGTCGGGGTGGCCTAAAATCGGCATCAGCCAATCAGCTTGGGAGTCTATCCCCTTTTCACTGGCGCTAGACCAAGGAGATTGTTCTTGTGCCAGAGGTGGAGCGCCACACCTACCACCATCTCCTTACTTTACCGCACAGATCCCTGTGATACTCATACGCTGTGTTGGCGTGGGCCGGTATCTAACTAGGAACCTCGTGGTTTCTAGCCGAACGCTCTACCGACTAAGCTAAACCGGCCTTATTAGATAAGAATAATAGAAGAAAAAACACACAACACACACACACACACACACACAGATACACACACACACATACACACACACAACATAAACACAAACAAACAAAAAACAAGCAAGTCAAGCCATAGCTGGATTGCGTTAAATGAGGGAGGGTAGCCTCTAAACTGACTGGTATGTTGACCTGAGTGTTTTATGAGTTTGGGGCTGATGCGATTTATCCGTCCGGTTTTCCTTTTCTTCTCCTTTGTGGATCGGGTGGGAATCAGTTTCGCTGCTAATTCTCTAAACTGCTCAGGTCGCGAGGGCATTGGAATCAATTTGGCAAATTGAATTTGCACGAACGGACACCCACGCGATGGTAGATGCAACGGGCGTACAAGTGCGCTCAAACACAAAGTTATCAAACAAAACGCGCATGTTTACATACGTAGTGCAAACATTCAATCAGTGTACACACATACACACGCACACACACACACACACACACACACAACACACATATATATATATATATATATATAAGTAAAGTAAATTCGACGGGGCGGACTAAAGTCGGTATCAGCCAGTCAGCGAGGGAGTCTATCCCCTTTTCAATAGCGCTAGACCAAGGAGATTATTTAAGCATCTGAGGTGGAGCGCCACACCTACCATCAGCTCCTTACTTTACCGCACAGATCCCTGTGCTACTCATACACTGAGTTGGCGGGGACCGGTATCGAACTAGGAACCTCGTGGTTTCTAGCCGAACGCTCTACCGACTGAGCTAACCCATGTTGAATTAAACAAAAGACACATCTCCTGTTTTAAAATTTTATTTGTGATTTTTTCAAGTTTTCTGGCCAACTTTTTAATATTTGGATAGAATTCGTGGATTAGTTCCGAGTACTTTCGGCACTTCGAAGTGTCATCATCAGGGGTGATGTTCCAGTTTTTCAAATTATATTAATGGATGTGGTGGCTGGAAGGAGGAGAATTGAGGGGAAAGGTGCTATAGGCATTTTAGAATGTGTGTACTGCATTGAAAATTATTTTGTTTCTGGGTGGTTTGTATTGTTTTATATATATATATATATATATATATATATATATATATATATATATATTACACATTTGTGTGTGTGTGTGTGTGTGTTTTTGTGTGTGTGTGTAATGTGAAAAAATATGAAAAACACAAGAGCTCTCATACGGAACCTGAAATCTACAACAAACTACTGTTAAAGAATAGGACCAGCCTAGAATCACACTTGTACCAAGAAACTTTGTACAACAACAAATAATATATGTGTTCGTGTGCGTGTGTGTGTGTGTGTGTGTGTGTTGTGTGTGCGTGTGTGTAATGTGAAAAAATATGAAAAACACAAGTTCAAAACGAGCAATGTTCATTTCGCCTACACAGCAGTGTTTCGATCTATTTCAATTGATCTTCATCAGAGCTTAGAAAAAAATAAATGTATCACCAAAAATAAGAAATCTGCGAGACTCTTTTCTTTTATGGTCGGTCAGTCTATTTAAAATTATGACCGACCATAAAACAAAAGCGTCTCGAAGATTTCTTATTTTCTCGAGGATTTCTAATTTTCTCGCAGACTCCTTATTTTCTATGATACATTTATTTTTTCCTCAAACTATGATATAATTGAAATAATCGCGACAAGTAAACTCGGCGAATACAGTGAGCGACGTTTGGAACACTGTACAGCAGTTTAGTCCTAATTAGGTCTCATCAGCAGTGTATACCTACAATCGCCCCTCGACAGAAAAAACTAAGAACGCAAAGTCAGAGACTCTACCCCTGGGCCACCGTCCACGCCACACACGAAACTCGCCAAATCAACTTGTCAATGATAAATGCGCCACTACTATAACCTGATGTGTCGTGTAGCTGCATCCACAACATAACAGAGGACACGGTTACCTCTCGGAGTTACGACTTCCCAGCATGACGGCATGCATTCACGGACTCATACCAATGCTGAGCACAGAAATGTAGCAAATTTTTATGTAGAGAGAGAATTTTTGATATATATAATTGAAATAATCACGACAAAGCAAACTAGGCAATATTATATATATATATATATATATATATATATATATATATATATAATATAATATTATATATGTGAGTGTGTGTGTGTGTGTATTTAGGCAGCATTTTTCTTGTAGGCATATATTGTTAAATAATGCAGCCATTTTTTGTCTGCAAGTTTTGTCCTTGTTTTTTCGTATTGCCGAATTATTTTTGTAATATAGAAAATGGAAAAGCCCATTGTTGTACGGTTTCAAAATACCCTGAAAGATGGCCACGATAGGGCGGAAAGTACTTGGTCTATGAATATGGCAAATACATCAGTCAAATTCCGGCAGATATAAAAATAATCCGGCAATGCGAAAAAAACAAAGGACAGAAGAAAATTAATATAATATATATATATATATATATATATATATATATATAGGGGTAACTATAGACACGTGTTTCGAGGTATCAATCAGTATATATATATATATATTTATATATATATATATATATATATATATATATATATATATATATATATATATATATTATACTTATATATTTGCTCTGTGACTCTAACATTAAGAGCACACATTGAGCATTCTAACTGCGACAGGTTTTTTAAATAAAACTCTTGTGTCATAAGGAAGATTTCTCTTCTGGACTTTTGGATTATATTATATATATATAATATATATATATTATATATATATATATATATTGAGCACTTTTGAAGGGCTTTCGCTGATGACCACCAACTAAAGCGTAAACACAACGCTCTCCTATATAAGGGATGGAGAACTCTATGGCGGCCTTTAGATACATACATATGTGTGTATTAAAATAGTTAAAATCCTCTTCTGTGGGTGACAATAGCCGAATGGTTAAGCTGTCCGACTGATGTTGAATCGATCGGAGTTCTATCCCGGCTGTATGTAGCTCACAAAATGACTAGCCACACTGAAGAGACTTGATAAGTCGAAACACGTGTCTGTAGATCACTATATATATATGTATATACACACACACACTCATATATATATATATATATATATTAAATTTTTACTTGAAGGCACTTACAACGCATGTATCGCATAAAATTCGATCCTTTTTCTTATAGAAAATGAAATTCACAAGTGTATTCCCGGCAAAGGATCGCTCGGTATGTAGAATGTCGTACAGACTGTTTCGACTTTATTAAGTCTCATCAGCGACATATACTAACGATTTCCCTCCGACAGAAATCGAAACCGGGACCTCAGCGAGCATAGTGAAACACTATATCGCCTCGACCACAGTACACAGCTAACAATCATAGCGAAATTAAGCTTGTCAAATGATACTACACGCCTCTACCATAATAGGTAAGGGTGGCTTTTTGAGAGAATAATAACAACAAACAGACCGTATGCCCTTCGGCGAAGTGAATAAGATTTTTGGATGTTTGTTTATTTTTAGAAATATATATATATATATATATAAAGTAGTCAAACAATGTGTTTGAAATGGCAAAGGCCGACAATTTGTGGGAGTTTATGTGCTTAATTAAAGTCATACCTAATTTTGTTAATTAATTAATTATAACTCAATGAATTAGGCGTGTATTTCGGTTTAAATGTAAAGCGTAAACAAATCGAGAAAAGTCCATCTCTGTATGTACATTTCAGCCAATTAGGCCTCATCAGCAGAGCTATAGACAGGGTAATGCTTTGTGCGTGATTCGAACCCTACCTGTCAGGCTGACAAGCGGACATTCTAACATATATATATATATATATATATATATATATATATATATATATTATATATATATATATATAAGTGTCTATGTGTCTGTCTGTTTGTCTGTCTGTCTGTCTGTACTTGGGAAGGAATATCTCCGAAAGAAAATACATTAAATTGGTGTAATTTATCAAATTTCATAGGTCATATTCCAGGCAAAATTAAGACAAACATATCATCGGTAATCAGATGAAAATTACTGTCAATCTTGACATATTAAACATTTTTATTTTTATTCATTTTTTCCGCTCCCAAAATTTCCTTAAATTACTTAAATTACCGGGCACTATTTGTATAATCGCAATATAAATAATCAATTAGTGTATATAATTGATTCCTGTTAACCAACGAGAGGCAGGGTCTTTTTTTTATTCGGATTTATTTGTTTTTGTTTTTAGTTTTTTCTTCCTGGTAATGGGATTTGCAATTTAATGGTGGACGATTTAGAGGCAGTTTCTTTTTATTTCTGGAAATTAAACCAAAATTATTGCGATCATTTAAAATATGACTCATTGAATTGATGATATTCATCGTGTAATTTTTTTCTTTTAAATATGATGATACCAATAAATCTATTCGTCATATGTATATACATATATATATATATCCAATTAAACACTTATTCTCCAAAAAATTATCGGCAAAAAGCCATTCTAAACAAACCTTGTTTACAACTTACCACAACGTCGTGTATAAAAAGTCACTAGAAGTGGAATGTTAACCTACTCTAAACAAATCATAAAATCTAAGAGTTCGTTTGGTGTTGGGTTATGGGATCGCCTGTCAGCTTGGCAAGTCCGGTTTCAAATCATGCACAGGGCGGTCTTCCGATGATCTATAGCTCTGCTGATGAGCCTAATAGGCCGAAATGTACATACAGAGATTGATTTTTCTCGATTTGTTTAGCCATACATTTAATAGGTATTCCCGCCTAATTCATTATTAATTAATTAATTTTCAAAATTAGGTACGACTCCAATTAAACACTTATTCTCCAAAAAAATTATCGGCAAAAAAGCCATTCAAACAACCTATTATAATATATATATATATATATTATATATATATATATGTGTGTGTGTGTGTGTGTGTCGTGTTAAATAAAATGGAAATTAATCCGACAGTGTGAGATGATATAATTGAAAAAACAGGATGTTTACAACGTCATCAGGAGAGAAAGTGCAAACCGTTTCGGGGCCTATCTCTCGACGGTTTAAATAGCAAACACCGGCCCTCATATCAGTGAGGTAGGGGCCGGTGTTGCTTTTTAAACCGTCGAGAGATAGGCCCCGAAACGGTTTGCACATTCTCTCCTGATGAGCCCATGCAGTTGTAAACATCCTTTGTTTTTTCATTATATCATATCTAATATATATATATATATATATATAATATATATATATATATATATATTGTCACTCAGTTGCTGATCAACCTGCACTACGATTTGTTTAGAGTGGTCTGTTTTTCGTGCTATGCAAAGCACTCTCTCTCTCTCTCCATCAATACAACATAGCTCATACAGGTGCACCGTGTGCCACACGTTAGGTTTTTGTTTTGATCGCATGTTGTTTTATCACGGAGTTTGACCTCTCCTAGGCATCAGGTATATGGCTGGTTACCATATACCTAGTGGGTTTTGGTGTAGTGAATTTTCCGTTTCAGATTGTTCATACATATATGTATTTCTGCACACTGTGAGCCAAAGTAAATGAATAGAAATCTAATATATATAAGCGGAAGTAGACAATTATTATTATTATTATTATTATTATTATTATTATTATTATTATTATTATTATTCACTCCTTTTCAGTTTTCACATCAGCGTTAGCTGATGGTCTTTCACTGGAGTCTGAGTGACAGCAAGTCTCCTCAGGTCTCCAGGACTCTTCTGAGTATTCTAGCAGATTGCAGCAGTGCAGTGTCCTTAATGGTTTCAATTCTTCCTCTGATTTTCAAACTTTCCAAACCATTTTCCAATCCTTTTGGGACCGTTCCAAGTGCACCAAATACAATTGGTATCACTTTGAATTTCATGAACACCGTACAGCTGTTTCAACTTTATTCAGCCTCATCAGCAGTGTATACACCGGTGATGATCAATAATTATCGAATTTTATACGATATACGCATTGTAATTGCCTAAAAATATACAAACAATTATATATATATATATATATACATATATATATATATATATATATATATATTATATATATATACGTCCGTAAAAAATATAATATCATATCATGTACTTATAGCATTGAAACTAAATAACATTTTTGAAATCGACGGTAATAAACTTATTTTTGTGCCCGACATAGGTAGACATTTTCGTACCATACACATACTTCTGAATCGCACAATTCCATGCAATGAATTATACGTTGACTGTATGTTTGGACCTGAGTGGTTTTATGAGTTTTGGGGCTGTATGCGATTTATCGTGCCGGTTTTCCTTTTCTTCTCTTTGTGGATCGGGTGGGAATCAGTTTCGCTGCTAATCCTCTAAAACTGCTCAGGTCGCGAGGGCATTGGAATCAATTTAGGCATAATTGAATTTGCACGAACGGACACCCACGCGATGGTAGATGCAACGGGCGTACAAGTGCGCTCAAACACAAAGTTATCAAACAAAACGCGCATGTTTACATACGTAGGCAAAACATTCAATCAGTGTACACACATACACACGCACACACACACACACACACACACACACACAACACATATATATATATTATATATAATAAAGTAAGTAAATTCGACGGGCGGACTAAAGTCGGTATCAGCCAGTCAGCGAGGGAGTTCTATCCCTTTTCAATAGCGCTAGACCAAGGAGATTATTTAAGCATCTGAGGTGGCGCGCACACCTTACCATCAGCTCCTTACTTTACCGCACAGATCCCTGTGCTACTCATACACTGAGTTGGCGGGGACCGGTATCGAACTAGGAACCTCGTGGTTTCTAGCCGAACGCTCTACCGACTGAGCTAACCCATGTTGAAATTAAACAAAAGACTACATCTCCTGTTTTAAAATTTTATTTGTGATTTTTTTCAAGTTTTCTGGCCAACTTTTTAATATTTGGATAGAATTCGTGGATTAGTTCCGAGTACTTTCGGCACTTCGAAGTGTCATCATAGGGGTGATGTTCCCAGTTTCAAATTATATTAATGGATGTGGTGGCTGGAAGGAGGAGAATTGAGGGGAAAGGTGCTATAGGCATTTTAGAATTTGTGTACTGCCATTGAAAATTATTTTGTTTCTGGGTGGTTTGTATTGTTTTATATATATACATATTATATATAAATTTATATATATATATATATATATCACATTTGTTGTGTGTGTGTGTGTGTGTGTTTTTGTGTGTGTTGTAATGTGAAAAAATATGAAAACACAAGAGCTCTCATACGGAACCTGAAATCTACAACAACTACTGTTTAAAGATAGGACCAGCCTAGAATCACACTTGTACAAGAAACTTTGTACAAACAAATAATTATATGTGTTCGTGTTTGCGTGTTGTGTGTGTGTGTGTGTCTGTTGTGGTGGTGCGTGTGTGTAATGTGAAAAAATATGAAAACACAAGTTCAAAACGAGCAATGTTCATTTCGCCTACACAGCAGTGTTTCGATCTATTTCATTGATCTTCATAGCAGAGCTTAGAAAAAATAAATGTATCACCAAAAATAAGAAATCTGCGAGACTCTTTTCTTTATGGTCGGCAGTCTATTTAAAATTGATGACCATCATAAAACAAAAGCGTCTGAAGATTTCTTATTTTCTCGAGGATTTCTAATTTCTCGAACTCCTTATTTTCTATGATACATTTATTTTTTCCTCAAACTAGATATAATTGAAATAATCGCGACAAGTAAACTCGGTCGAATCAGTGAGCGACGTTTGGAACACTGTACGCAGAGTTTAGTCCTATTAGGTCTCATTAGCAGTGTATACCTACAATCGCCCTCGACAGAAAAACTAAGAACGCAAAGTCAGAGACTCTACCCTGGGCCACCGTCCACGCCACACACGAAACTCGCCAAATCAACTTGTCATGATAAATGCGCCACTACTATAACCTGATGTGTCGTGTAGCTGCATCCACAGCATAACAGAGACACGGTTACCTCTCGGAGTTACGACTTCCCAGCATGGACGGCATGCATTCACGGACTCATACCAATGCTGAGCACAGAAATGTAGCAAATTTTTATGTAGAGAGAGAATTTTTGATATATATATTGAAATAATCACGACAAAGCAAACTAGGCGAATATATTATATATAATATATATAATTATATTATAATATATATATATATATATATATATAATATGAGTGTATGTGTGTGTGTGTGTATTAGGCAGCATTTTTCTTGTAGGCATATATTGTTAAAAATGCAGCCATTTTTTTGTCTGCAAGTTTTGTCCTTTGTGTTTTTTCGTATTGCCGAATTATTTTTGTAATATAGAAATGGAAAGCCCATTGTTGTACGGTTTCAAAAATCCCTGAAGATGGCCCACGATAGGGCGGAAAGTACTTGGTCTTATGAAATATGGCAAATACATCAGTCAAATTCCGGCAGATATAAAAATAATCCGGCAATGCGAAATAAAACAAGGACAAAATTCCGAGACAGAAAATTGCCATATTTATTTAACAATATATATATATATATATATATATATATAATATATATATATATATATAGGGTAAACTATAGACACGTGTTTCGAGGTATCACTCTCATCAGTATAGTTATACGGTTTTTAGCATACTTATATTTGCTATATTTATATATATATAAGTATACATTATATAATATATATATAATATACATATATATATATATATATATATAATATAAAGTTATACTTATATATTTGCTCTGTGACTCTAACATTAAGGCACACATTGAGCATTCTAACTGGCGACAGGTTTTTTTAAATAAAACTCTTTGTGTCATAAGGAAGATTTCTCTTCTGGACTTTTGGATTATATATATATATTATATATATTATATATTATATATTATATATATTGAGCATTTTGAAGGGCTTTCGCTGATGACCACCAACTAAAGCGTAAACACAACGCTCTCCTATATAAGGGATGGAGAACTCTATGGCGGCCTTTAGATACATACATATGTGGTGTATTAAAATAGTTTAAAATCCTCTTCTGTGGGTGACAATAGCCGAATGGTTAAGCGTCCGACTGATGTTGAATCGATCGGAGTTCTATCCCGGCTGTATGTAGCTCTACAAATGACTAGCCACACTGAAGAGACTTGATAGTCGAAACACGTGTCTGTAGATCACTATATATATATGTATATACACACACACACTCATATAATATATTATATATATAAATTTTTACTTGAAGGCACTTACAACGCATGTATCGCATAAAATTCGATCCTTTTTCTTATAGAAATGAAATTCACAAGTGTATTCCCGGCAAAGGATGCTCGGTATGTAGAATGTCGCACAGACTGTTTCGACTTTATTAAGTCTATCAGCGACATTATACTAACGATTTCCTCCGACAGAAATCGAAACCGGGGACACTCAGCGAGCATAGTGAAACACTATATCGCCTCGACCACAGTACCACAGCTAACAAATCTAGCGAAATTAAGCTTGTCAAATGATACTACTACGCCTTACCAATAAGGTAAGGTGGCTTTTTTGAGAGAATAATAACAACAAACAGACCGGTATGCCCTTCGCGAAAGTGAATAAGATTTTTGGATGTTTGTTTTATTTTAGAATATATATATATATATATATAAAGTAGTCAAACAATGTGTTTGAATGGCAAAGCCGACAATTTGTGGGAGTTTATGTGCTTAATTAAAGTCATACCTAATTTTGTTATTAATTAATTTATAACTCAATGAATTAGGCGTGTATTTCGGTTTTAAATGTAAAGCGTAAACAAATCGAGAAAACGTCCATCTCTGTATTACTTCAGCCAATTAGGCGCCTCATAGCAGAGTCAATGCTAGAAATATTGTTAAAGATGAACATGGACAATGCTAGAATCTGGCTATTAAGTGCACATGGCACATTTCTAAGATATTCTGGCCTAGATTATGCATCATGTACTGCTCGAGATTCCGCTATGAGGGAACATTGCACATGTACATATTATGCTAGAGATTGCTAAGACACATATGGTACAATGGAGAAAATTTGGTTATAGATGCATATATCACAGTGCTGGAATTTGACTAAAAGTGTACATGGCACAAGTTCTAGAAATTTTAGTAGATGATAACACATTGCATCAACCTAGAAATTTGACTAGGAACACTGGCAAGTTCTAAGAAATCATACGCTCACTGATCTACGTATATTATGACAGGAGAAATGTTATTAGTATTTGTTAATAATTAAAGTATTCTATATTGATACATAAATTTGGGTACTGGTGAAGCGTAAATGGATCACTGTGTGGATGTGGAAAATAGACTCAGTGAGACGAGTTGGACAGTGCTAGAAATTTGGCTATAGATGCTAAATGGTACATTGTGCTGTAGAAATGTTTACTCTAAGGCGCAACATGCTACAATGCTGAGAAATGGTGGTTATTAGATGCCATTCGGTAACAATGCTATGAAATTGTGGGTGCATCATGGCAATGCTAGAAATTGTGGTTTTGATGCACATAGTACATGCTAGAAGTTTGGCTATAAGGCGCATGGCGGAGTTCTAGAATTTGACTATAGATGCACATGGTTCAATCTAGAATATATATATAGTATATATAATATATATTATATAGTAATATATAAATTGAAAAACACAAGTTTCATGAAGATGAGGAGTGTTATTTCGCCAGGACCGCTGCCGTGTTTCGATAGATCTCACTCAGGTGATTTTGTAAGTTGAGGAAAGATAATTTATCACAATAAGTTTTTAAAATAGATTGACCGACAAATAATAAGATCTCACATTCTTTGCTTGATTGCGTTGTGATGAATGTTATTTTCCTCAAAGTTAAAAAAAGCCTGAATGAAGATCGTATTGAACATGATTCGGAAAGCACAGCAGCGTTGTGCGTATAAACATCAACTCATTGTGCATGACTTTTTTTCACTATATTAAAGTACTGTCGGATTCACTTCCAACTTTCTCTTCACACACACACACACCAACACCACAACACACATACATATATATAATTCAACATCCACGCTGAAAAAAAATTCCACAAATTTTTACCAAAAATCTGATATTTAACAGATAAAAAAAGATGGGATTTTTGACAGGAACAACACCATCCACCTTTGTATTATGTTGGAAAATTTAGAAAGACTCTAACATATTTGTATAGAATGGTTTTTTGAAAACATATACATCCTTATTCAAACGGAATTAATAAAAATTTCCTATTTTTTAATCGAATTAAAGGCGAGGTATTCGTTGGCATAAATACAAAAAAGCAAATTTGAAAAAAAAATTTATTTTTAGTCATCCGAAGCTACAATATGGCGCAACAGAACTAAACCGGCGTTATTTACGGTCCAAAAGTGAACATTGAAGGTAAAGATTCTTTAACCAAATGCCCATGGATCTTGGCTCAACGAACCTTGATGATTGCCCCTTGGCATGAAACCTGGGTCGCTGTTTTATATATGAACCATGCATTCTGTGAAAACTCTGTAAAAATAAATAAATATAGCTCTCACAATTTGTGATTGAGCCACTGTATTTCTTTGTTTCATCACAAAAAAAATTGTTTTTACATATACCTAAGTATATATATATATATATATATATATATATATATATTATCATAAAGGTATTCTGGTAATAACTACTCGAATTTTCACCGATACAAGAGCGGAAGCTGCAGTGTTTTTTCTTGCGATCACCACAGCTTACCATCAGCTCCTCAGCTCTAGGCATACAGATCTCTACTACCCATACGTCTGAGGTTCCAAGGCGGATCGGCCGCTGACAATGAGTGAAGTAAGGTTAAAGCGTCGGGTGTCCTAAAATGGCATCAAAGCCAATCAGCGTGGGAGCTACCCTTTTCACTGGGCGCTGAGACAAGAGATTGTTCTGGTGTGCAGAGGTGAGCGCCACACTACGACCATCTCCTTACTTTTATACCGCATCAGATCCTTGATACTCAGACGCCTGTGTTGGCGTGGGTCGCTCGGTATCTGAACTAGAAGCCGCTCTGTGGGTTTAGCGAACGCTCTACGACTAAGGCGTAAACCGAATCTTATTAGATAGAAGAATAATAGAAGAATAAACACACAACATCTACACACATCAACACACACAGATACACACACACACACACACATATCACACAATCACATACATAAACAAAACAAACAGAAAAAAACAAGCAAGTCTAAGCCATAGCTGGATGCGTTAAAGTGAGGGAGGGTATAGCCTCCTAAACTGAGCTGGTATTGCCTGATGTGTTTTAGTGAGTTTGGGCTGAATGCGATTTACCGTCGGTTTCCTTTTCTTTCTCTTTTTTGTGGGATCGGGTGGAATTGCAGTTTCGCTGCTAAGTTCTCTAAACTGCTCAGGTCGCCGAGGGCATTTGGAATCTAATTTGGCAAATTTGACATTTGCAGCGAACGGACATACCCACGCGTATGGTAGATGCAAGGCGTTACAAGTGCGCTCCAAACCAGACAAATGTTATCAAACAAAACGCGCATGTTTACGATACGTAGTGAAACATTCATCGTGTACACACATACACACGCACACGACACCACACACACGACACACACAACACACACAGTGATATAGTTTATATATGATATATAAGTAAAAAGTAAAATATTCGACGGGGCGGACTAAGTCGTATCCAGCCAGTCAGGCGAGGGGTCATCCCTTTTCAATAGCGCTGACCAAGGAGATTATTTAGCATCTGAGGTGGAGCGCCACCCTACCATCAGCTCCTTACTTTTACCGCAGCAGATCCCTGGGCTACTCAGTCAACTGAGTTGCGGGACCGGTATCGAACTAGGGAACCTCGTGGTTTCTAGCCGAACGATCTCTACCGACTGAGCTAACCCTGTTGATTAAACAAAAGACACATCTCCTGTTTTAAAATTTTATTTGTGATTTTTCAAGTTTCCTGGCCAACTTTTTAATATTTGGATGGAATTCGTGGATTAGTTCGAGTACTTTCGGCACTTCGAAGTGTCGTCATCAGGGCGAGTTTCCAGTTTTTCAAATTATTTAATGGATGTGGTGGCTGGAAGGAGGAGAATTGAGGAAAGGTGCTATAGCATTTTAGAATGTGTGCACTGCATTGAAAATTATTTTTGTTTCTGGGTGGTTTGTATTGTTTATATAATATATATATATATATATATATATATATATATATATATATTATATATTTTGGTGTGTGTGTGTGTGTGTGTTTTGTGTGTGTGTAATGTGAAAAAATATGAAAAACACAAGAGCTCCATACGGAACCTGAAATCTACAACAAACTACTGTTAAAGAATAGGACCAGCCTAGAATCACACTTGTACCAAGAAACTTGGTACAACAACAAATAATATATGTGTTCGTGTGTGCGTGTGTGTTGTGTGTGTGTGTGTGGCTGTTGTGAGCGTGTGTGTAATGTGAAAAATATGAAAAACACAAGTTCAAAACGAGCAATGTTCATTTCGCCTACACAGCAGTGTTTCGATCTATTTCAATTGATTTCATCAGAGCTTTAGAAAAAATAAATGTATCACCAAAAATAAGAAATCTGCGAGACTCTTCTTTTATGGTCGGTCAGTCTATTTAAAATTATGACCGACCATAAAACAAAAGCGTCTCGAGGATTTCTTATTTTCTCGAGGATTTCTAATTTTCTCGCAGAATCTCCTTATTTTCTGTGATACATTTATTTTTTCCTAACTATGATGAATAATTGAAATAATCGCGACAAGCAAACTCGGCGAATACAGTGAGCGACGTGTGGAACACTGTACAGCAGTTTAGTCCTATTAGGTCTCATCAGCAGTGTATACCTACGATCGCCCTCGACAGAAAAAACTAAGAACGCAAAGCCAGAGACTCTAGCCCCTGGGCAACCGTCCACGCCACACACGAAACTCGCCAAATCACTTGTCAATGATAAATGCGTCACTACTATAACCTGTGTGTCGTGTAGCTGCACCCACAACATAACAGGACACGGTTACCTCTCGGAGTTACGACTTCGCGGCATGACGGCAGGAATTCACGACTCATGCCAATGCTGAGCACAGAAATGTAGCAAATTTTTATGTAGAGAGAGAATTTTTGATATATATAATTGAAATAATCACGACAAAGCAAACTAGGCGAATATATATATATATAATATATATATATATATATAATAATATATATTATAGTGTAATGTATGTGTGATGTGTGTGTGTGTGATTTAGGCAGCTTTTTTTCTTGTAGGCATATATTGTTAAATAAATGCAGCCATTTTTTGTCTGCAAGTTTTGTCCTTGTTTTCGTTTGCCGAATTATTTTTGTAATATAGAAATGAGAAAGCCCATTGTTGTACGGTTTCCAAAATACCCTGAAGATGGCCGACGATAGGGCGGAAAGTACTTGGTCTATGACATATAGCAAATACATCAGTCAAATTCGGCAGAATAAAAATAATCCGGCAATGCGAAAAAAAAACAAAGGACAAACTTGCAGACAGAAAATGCCATATTATTTAACATATATATATATATATATATATTATATATAATATATATAGTATATATATATATATTAGCAAATACTTTATATAGTTACTTATATATTTTGCTCTGTGACTCTAACATTAAGAGCACACATTGAGCTCTAACTGCGACAGGTTTTTTTAAATAAAACTCTTGTGTCGTAAGGAAGATTTCGTCTTCTGGACTTTTGGATTAATAATATATATATATATATATATATATATAGATATATATATATTGAGCACTTTTGAAGGGCTTTCGCTGATGACCACCAACTAAAGCGTAAAACAACGCTCTCCTATATAAGGGATGGAGAACTCTATGGCGGTCTTTAGATACATACAGATGTGTGTATTAAAACAGTTAAAAATCCTCTTCTGTGGGTGACAATAGCCGAATGGTTAAGCTGTCCGACTGATGTTTGATCGATCGGAGATCTGTATGTAGAATGACTAACAGAGTTCTAGTAAACACGTGTCTGTAGATCACTATATCTATTGTATATACACACACACACTCATATATATATATATTACATTTTTACTTGAAGGCACTTACAACGCATGTATCGCATAAAATTCGATACTTTTCTTATAGAAAATGAAATTCAAGTGTATCCGGCAAAGGATCGCTCGGTATGTAGAATGTCGTACAGACTGTTTCGACTTTATTAAGTCTCATCAGCGACATATACTAAGGATTTCCCTCCGACAGAAATCGAAATCGGGACCTCAGCGAGCATAGTGAAACACTATATCGCTCGACCACAGTACACAGCTAACAAATCCTAGCGAAATTAAGCTTGTCAAATGATACTACACGCCTCTACAATATAATAGGTAAGGGTGCTTTTTGAGAGAGATAATAACAACAAACAGACCTATGCCCTTTCGGCGAAGTGAAAAGATTTTTGGATGTTTGTTTATTTTTAGAAATATAATATATATATATATAAAAGTAGTCAAACAATGTGTTTGAAATGGCAAAGGCCGACATTTGTGGGAGTTTATGTGCTTAATTAAAGTCATAACCTAATTTTGTTAATTTAATTAATTATAACTCAATGAATTAGGCGTGTATTTCGGTTTAAATGTAAAGCGTAAACAAATCGAGAAAAGTCCATCTCTGTATGTACATTTCAGGCAATTAGGCCTCATGCAGCAGAGCTATAGACAGGGTAATGGCTTTGTGCGTGATTCGAACCCTACCTGTCAGGCTGACAAGCGACATTCTAACATATATATATATATATATATATATATATATATATATATATTATATATTATATATATAAGTTTGTCTATGTGTCTGTCTGTTTGTCTGTCCTGTCTGTCTGTACTTGGGAAGAATATCTCCGAAGAAAATACATTAAATTGGTGTAATTTATCAAATTTCATAGGTCATATTCCAGGCAAAATTAAGACAAACATATCATCGGTAACAGATGAAAATTAACTGTCAATCTTGACATATTAAACATTTTTATTTTTATTCATTTTTTCCGCTCCAAAATTTCCTTGAAATTACTTAAATTACCGGGCAACTATTTGTATAATCGCAATATAATAATCAATTAGTGTATATTAATTGATTCCTGTTAACGCCAACGAGAGGCAGGGTCTTTTTTTATTTTTATTCGGATTTATTTGTTTTTGTTTTAGTTTTTTTCTTCCTGGTAATGGGATTTGCAATTTAATGGTGGACGATTTAGAGCCAGGTTTCTTTTTATTTCTGGAAATTAAACCAAAATTATTGCGATATTTAAAGATATGAGGAACTCATTGAATCTGATGATATTCATTCGTGTATTTTTTTCTTTTAAAGTAATGATGATGACAATAATGCGATTCGTCATATGTATATACATATATATATATATCCAATTAAAACACTTATTCTCCAAAAAAGTTATCTGCAAAGAAAGTCCATTCTTATAACAACCTTGTTTACAACTTACCACAACGTCGTGTTAAAAGTCACTAGAAGTGGAATGTTAACCTACTTAAAACAAATCATAAATCTAGAAGGTTCGTTTGGTGTTGGGGTTAATGGTCGCTGTCTAGCTTTGGAAGTCCGGTTTCAAAGTCATGCACAGGGCGGTCTAGTTTCGTCTATAGCTCTGCTGTGAAGGCCTAAAGGCGAATGTACATACAGAGATGATTTTTTCTCGGATTGTTTAGCCATACATTTAATAGGTATTCCCGGCCTAAATATTATTGATTTAATTATTTTCAAAATTAGGTACGACTCCAATTAAACACTTATCTCGCAAAAATATCGGCAAAAAGCCATTCTAAACAACCTATATGATATATATATATATTAGTTATATGATAATATATATAATTGTGTGTGTGTGTGGTTGGTGTGTGTGTAAACATAAATTGGAATTATCCCGACCGTGTGGAGAATGATGATAATGAAAGAAAGCAAAGGATGTTTACAAATGGATCGGCTCATCAGAGAGAAGTGTGGCAAACCGTTTCGGGCCTATCTTCGAACGGTTTAAAATAGCAACAGCCGGCCCTCAGTATCAGTGAGTGGCCGGTGTTGCTTTTAAACCGTCGAAGATGAGCCCCGAAACGGTTTGCACATTCTCTCTGATTGAGCCCATGCAGTTGTAAACATCCTTGTGTTTTTTCATATATCATATCATATTATATATATTATAAATATATATAGTATAATATATATATATATATTTGTGCACTCCAGTTGCTGATGCAACTGGCACTACGATTTGTTGAGTGGGTCTGTTCGGCTATGCAAAGGCACCTCTCTCTCTCTCCATCAATACAACTATAGCTCCATACAGGTGCAGCGTGTGCCACACGTTAGGTTTTTGTTTTGATCGCATGTTGTGTTATCACGGAGTTTGACCTCTCCTAGGCATTCGGTAGATGGCTGGTTAGCCTATATACCTAGTGGGTTTTGGTGTAGGGAATTTTCCGTTTCAGATTGTTCATACATATATGTTATTTCTGCACATGTGAGCCAAAGTAAAATGAATAGAAATTAATATATATGAAGCGGAAAGTAGAGCATTATTATTAAATTATTATTTATATGTATTATTTTATTAATTTTATTATTATATTAATTCACTTTTTTCAGTTTTCACATCAGCGTTAGCTGATGGTCTTTCCACTGGAGTCTGAGTGACAGCAAGTCTCCTCAGGTCTCCAAGGACTCTTCTGAGTATTCTAGGCAGATTGCAGGCAGTGGCAGTGTCCTTAATGGTTTCATTCTTCCTCTGATTTTTCATAACTTTTTCCAAACCATTTTCCATATCCTTTTGGGACCGTTCCCAAGTCACAAATACAATTGGTATCATTTGAATTTCATGAACACCGTAACAGCTGTTTCAACTTTTTATTCAGCCTCAATCAGCAGTGTATACACCGGTGATGATCAATAATTAATTCGAATTTTATACGATATACGCATTAATTGCCTAAAAATAATACAAACAATTCCTATATATATATATATATATACATATATTAATTATATAATTATATATAATTATATATATACGTCGTAAAAAGATATAATATCATATCATGTACTGTATAGCCATGAATACTAAATAAACATTGTTGAAATCGATCGTAATAAACTTATTTGTGTGCCCGACATGAGGTTAGAACATTTTTCGTAGCCATAATCACCATACTTCTGAATCGCACAAATCTGCAATGAAATTATATCGTTTTCTCTGTTTCTTTTTACTGAAGAATGAGTCATATAATCCATATAATTTTCCCCTGGCTAGAATAATATACAAGCGGATCTGTAGTATATACTGTAGCTTTAAAATATCAAACACAGAAACATTCTTATATATATATATATCATATAGTAATATATATATATATATTATATTATATCTGGTTGTATATATAATCAAAGAGTCGATGTTCGCCATTTTTAATATAATATAACTATATACTAACATAATTATATAGTAAATAGACTATATGTATATAATGATATTATACTAATCAGTATATATAGTATATATATATAGATATATATGATACCCCTATAGAGTGATAGGTTAGGCAAAGTCAGTACGCTGTTATTAATTCCTATGCAGTTTTCTCGGTAAAACTTTCATAGTCACACGGAAGTGCCTGGACGAACA
>CM042182.1:35232951-35237951 GCA_023376005.1 Doryteuthis pealeii | reverse complement strand
TAAGACTTGCGAATCTGTAACTACTACGCAGTGAACTATTCCTGGTCATTTTATGTTCATTGAAATTATACTGTTCTGGATAGAATATACAGGGTAAACTAATCCCTTTCTTATTTTAAATATCTTGGGATTTCTCTGAATGTTTGAGATGAGGCTTGATGATTAGTATTATCTGCGTTATTCGGACTATTGTCCTCATCTTCATTGTTATCCTACACTATTTCTCTGAATGTTTGAGATGAGGCTTGATGATTAGTATTATCTGCGTATTCGGAAATATGTCCTCAGCTTCATTGTTATCTACACTATTTCTCTGAATTTAGATGAGTTGATGATTATTAGTATTATTGCGTTATTCGACTATTGTCCTAATCTTCATTGTTATCTACACTATTTCTCTGAAATGTTTGAGATGAAGGCCTGATGATATAATTATCTGCGTATTCGGAATTTGTCCTCATCTCCTTGTTATTTACACTATTTCTCTGAATGTTTGAGATGAGGCTTGATGATTTGAGTATTATCTGCGTTATTCGGAATATTGTCCTCATCTTCATTGTTATCTACACTATTTCTCCTGAATGTTTGAGATGAGGCTTGATGGTTAGTATTATCTCCGTTATCGGAATATTGTCCTAATCTTTATTGTTACCTGTACAAAGTTTCGGCCGATATGCCCTCTGGCCTTCTTCAGGTATTTCTTGTCGGAATCGGGAACCTTCTCAACATAGAACAATATTTCGATTTATAAAAATCATCATCAGAGCTCGTTTGTAATCCGGACTCATCGAGAGAGAAGCAGAAAATAATTTAAATTCCTAACGAAAAGCATTGATGTTCCAAAAAGCGTGCAACGAAACGATCGCATTTTTCATGCTCTTGTATCTATATATATATATTCCGCCCTTATGATCACAGGTACACAATTGGTGGTTTTACTTCTTGCAGAGGTGCATCCGTATATTCCTGTGGCAAGCCGAAGTGTCCACTTTGATCTTTGAAATGTGAATCAAAGAATTCAAAATAAATTCAAATATTCTCGAAATTTCTACCCGATATCTATTCTTAGAAACATGCAGCTTGATAGAATGAGAATTTGAAGGAGAAAAAAAATTTTTTTTTTCTTACTTTTCTCAAGTGGAAACCTGATTAAGATATCTCAAATTGTTACATAATTTATGAGAAGTCATGAATTTTAACGTATCAATAGTTAGAATATTTAAATAGGGTCAGTTAATTAAAAATTATGAGTCCATGGAAAATTACCCAGTGACGATTAATAGCTTTTTTGAAAGCGCGCGAATTAACGCCATAAAGTTAGTTTGTTAGCAGATTCGACCCGGATTTCAGGGAGCGTAGGCGTGTTGTCAGCTCGCAGGGTCCATCTCTACCGCGGAGGAAATATGGGCAAGGTTGAAAATAAAAGGTTGATCAAGTAACACCAAGTCTGGTTATTAAATAATTATAGAAATATTTGAATAATCAAGCAAAGAATTGGACTTTATATATATGTGTTATCATACTCTTCCTCTCATCGGTAAAAATGTGACACTAGTTCCAATATAATATACTTTTACTTCATAGTATAGTGTGCACCAGAAATTCGTCACACATTTTAAACTGTCACTTCTGTTGTACGAGTGATCTTCTTGAAATGGGAAGAAAAACAATTATTTTGATACTTCATGAAAAAATTGGGGAGATTGCACATGAAAAGACCTTGGCATTTAAAAAAAAGGACACCTCAAGATAGAAACCGAATTGGTCGTAATTGCAGCACAAGACAGTGCCATAGCAAATTATATCAAAGCAAAAATAGGGTGGGTGGAGAGAGATGAGACGATCAAACATGTATTAAGCAAAAACAGCAAACAAACACAAAGAGGATACAAGGCAAGGAAACAAGTGTAGGCACGACTGGGTTGGAAAGGTGATCCACTGGGAATTGTGCAAGAAACTAAATTTTGACCACACAACAAAATATATATATATATATTGATTAAGTTAAATAATTAAGTAGACAAAACAGGTTTTCTTGGATCTTCATACATATATATAAGTAATTAGGGAAAAAAAATCAAGGAAAATAGGAAGATAGAGGAAAATAAAAAAAGTAAATAAATGAAATCTAAATGAACTGGGGTGGTCCCGTAGTTGAAATCTGGAATAGATTGATTTAACAGAGATTCCTAACAAATTATGGATAGCAAATGGTCAAATATCCATTTTTATGATCCCAAAGCAGAGGGAAACAGGACAATAAAAAAAGAATCTGTTTTCAAATGCCTTAAAAGTAATAAAGAAGAATATGTTTTTGAGAATGAAACAGAGAAATATATATTCCCTCTAGCTATGCGGAAATGATAGGGTGGACTGGGCTCTTTAACCTTGGCTAGTACCAGTCTAGGAGAAGGAAAACCCGGAAATTCAAACCTATCAAACTCCGCTAAGAAATTGACGTTGCACGCGTATGCACGGAACCAGTGCGTCACGCTTATACATCATGTACACAATCAAATGAACACGTGCATACAGTTAACACAAACACAAACGCACAATCGATTTGGTCATATGTTTTCACATTTTTCAAATCTTTCGCTTACCTGAAGATTGCTCCGCTAAACAAGCAAGTTTAGAGAGCCTGAACCAATATGGTAGCAGATTAGTTTTCCCATACAAATAAATCAGGTTCATTCTGTCCGGTATTCTTTGGAGTAATGTTGCGGTAATCTGAACATTAGCTACATAAATGAGTGTAACCTCCACTTGTTTCTTTCACTTAATTAACAATTAAGTTAATTTCAAATAATGCGCAAACACAATTAAGAACACATTTTATGATATTTTCGTGTTAAAACATGCAGTTGTATTGATTTATAATTATACCAGACAGAATACCAGACCTAGTAGTGATTAACAAGAAAAAGAGAACTTTTGAACTGGTAGATTTTGAATTTCCGGCAGATCACAGGGTTAACGTGAAACAATGACAAGATAAAAAGATACCTAGACTTTGCTAATGGATTAAAAAAGCTGAGGAATATGAGGGTGTAAGGGATACCAGTTGTACTTGGCGCACTTGGAGCGGTCTCCTAAAGTTTAGTAAACAGACAAGAGGAACTGAAAAGCAGAGGAAAAATTGAGACCATTCAGACAACCGCAATCTTGTGATCGGCTAGAATACTCAAAAGAATAACCCCCACTTCTTCTCCTTCTCCTTCTATTCACCTTTGGTCAGTTAAGAGGGGTCCATCCAGGGAATTCACCTGTGGGGAATTCATGGAAGGAGCAGCACGGGTATTAACTCATTTTTAATTTATTAAATCATAAATGGGACCTTAAGAGGTACTACCACTCCGGGTCAGAGTAGATCTGGGAGGAATAGGGATGAAGGGGATCTCTACAGATCCCAGTGCTCTAGAATAGGAACTTCACCACTAGATGCAGTTTAAAGGCATACACAGAACACGGAATAACTGGGAAGGGTTAATTAGTTTGCCCGTTACATTTTACAAATTGTGTGATACTTTTTCTGAACAACATCTTCTTATAATGGAGAGGGTTTGTCTGTCTGTAACCGAAATATATTACTATACAAGTCACAATTCCCTTTAGTTATTTACATCACATTCTCCATGATTTATTTTTATTTAAACCTCAATTATTAATAAAATTGTTTTACATTATTAATACGTTGACCATAATTACATAGATATTACCGCGTACCCCACTTGTACGGTCAGGCACAAAGTTCCTATTAACGTCGGACCACCACAAGCGAAGCTTTCATGTGCAGGTAAAAAATTGCGTCGATCCCGTCGGCATTCCCCCTCAAGGGGGGCGCCTCAGGCACTGGGCAATAAACCCAAGCCCTGCCCCTTTAAATCGAGGGCAGGTGTTGCCTGGGATGGCCCCCTGGGATCGACGCCGTTAATTATAGCAATGGTCCAGAGGCCAAGCCACTGTTGACCATATCTACATACTAATAACATGCAATTGTATTTATTATACAACAAAATATCGCATTACAGTGTGAATGGAGGCTAATTTGCATATTGATCTTAAAAATTTGATTTTAATAAATATATGCTTAGTATTATTGATTTCTAATTGTTTGGTTTTATCTTATGAATATGAGCCAAAAATCTTCGGGGTGATAAATCTTAAAAAAAAATCCATTAACAAAAGAAAATAACGTTAATATTATTCTTTAATTCCTATTTTAAACTAAATAGTTAAATTAAAAATTACCAATGGAAGACGGATAATGAAAAATGATGGCAGAGTTAATTTCAAAGTTGCTTCTATTTTTCAATCATACCCCCTCTGTTCCAAATCTTTATCTGAATTCTTATTCAGTTTCATTAAGCTTTCTAATAATATGATATTTTATTCTATTCAAACTTGAAAACCTGCACCCGGAGGGTGCATATATTTGCTAGTCCTTTTAATTAAATAAATATAAACATATTCCATAAATAAAAACTATTTTAGTATAAAAACGTGTTTTTGTTTTTTTGTTTTGTTTGTACCTATCATGTAATCAAAATTGATATTTTCAACAAAAAAAAAGTATATATTGATTATGTCGAAAATGTTTCGACCATGAAAGGGTAAGGAAAAGAAAAAGAGACAAGGGCATGGAATCCGTGGTCAGTTATCCGGTTCTTGCGAAACAATGCCCGTTTCGCGACCCCTTGGCTCTATCAAGGCCGCCCTATTGGCTGGGGCGTTAGAATGCACCGACTGCACCTCTGCAGAGGGGTAAGACTCCCCCAATGGGGCCACCTGTTGGTCGTGGGTGGCGACCCATGATGCTTTAGGATAGAGCCCAGTGGACGAGCAGTTCATGACATGCAATATACTCCACTTTGGCCCTATCTTGGGCTAGACGGGCGGTCGGAGAGGCCCCCTCCGATCAATCGGCTGGTCACGTCAATCCCTAGCACCTATATGATATTCCCAACCCTATTGCCCTTATGGCAAGCCCCAACCCCTTT
>CM042182.1:35220451-35225451 GCA_023376005.1 Doryteuthis pealeii | reverse complement strand
TTATTCTTTTCTTCCTATTTTAACTAAATAGTTAAATTAGGAAATTTACCACTGAAAGACGGGAGTAAGGGAAAATGGTGGAACAGTTAGTTTCAAAGTTGTTCTATTTTCCGATTATACCCCCTCTGTTCCAAATATTTTTATCTGAATTCGTATTCAGTTTCATTAGCCTTTCTAATTTAACATGATATTTATTATATTAAAACTTAAATACTTGCACCCGGAGGGTGCATATATTTGCTAGTTCCTATAATATATAATATATATATATATATATATATATATATATAGAGAGAGAGAGAGAGAGAGATGATCAGAGCACCTTTGCGTGCTAAACCACTTAGAGCAAGTTATTTAACGTTTGAATCCCGTACGATTCGACAGACAACAAAATTGCATTGTAGACTTCCATAAATTCGAATTTAAGTAAGACAAACATCATAAAAACTTTTAGTTTTCTTCTTCCCCCCCCTCTCTCTATTTCTCTTTCTCATTTCTTATTGTTATCAAATCTCTTAGCATTCTCTCGCCCCCTTCTCTGTTTGTCTGTCTGTCTGTCCGTCTGTCTTTCTATCTGTCTGTCTCTCTAATCTGTTATTCTTTAGTGTTACCTTATTCTCATTCCTTTAAAATTATTCTCTCTCACACACATTCTTCTCTCTCTCTCCCTCTCTCTCTCTCTCTCTCTCTCTCTCTCTCTCTCTCGTGAATGCATCCTTTCTAATACTTTTTCTTATTAAAACACTTATCAATCTATCTCTCACTCTTTCTCTCTCTCTCTCTCTCTCCCCCTCTCTCTCTCTCATCCCTACTCTTTCTAATCGGCCATTAAACAGCGGTGCCTCATGCATTTTTAAAATATTTTATCTCTCCTCTCTCTCTCTCTCTTTCTCTCTGTCTCTCTCTCTCTCTCTCGCTTTCTCTCTCTCCCGTTTCTTTCTCTCTCGAATATCTCAATCCTTTCTGTCTTATTCTCTCCCTTTGCCTCTCTGTCTGTCTGTCTGTCTCTCTCCCTCTTTATCTCACTCCTACCCTCTTTCTAAGTCATTCTATAGCATTACCTTATTCTCATAAAAATCTCTCTCTCTCCCCTCTCTCTATATATATATCTATCTTTCCCTCCCTCTTTTTAATCTGTCATTCTACACGTTAGCTTATTCTTATTCTTATAAAATATCCTCTAACTCTCTCTCTCTCTCTCTCTCTCTCTCTCGCTCTCAAATATGTCATTCCTTATTCTCTTTTTATTAAAACATTAATCTTTCTTTTTCATTCTCTCTCCTCCTCCTCACCCTCTCTCCTCCTATCTCCCCTCTCTCTCTCCCTTATTCTTATAAAACTTTCACCTCTCTTTCTGTCTCTCAAATATATCATTTCTTATTTGTATAAAAACTTCTATTATCTATCTATCTATCTATCTATCTCTTTCTCTCTTAAATATGTAATTCCTTATTCTTTTCATATTCAAACTCTTCTCTCTTTCTCTCTTTCTCTCCCTTTCTCTCTCTCTCTCTCTCTCTCTCTCTCTCTCACTCTCTCTCTTATTCTTATAAAGCCTCTCACCTCTCTCTTCTCTCTGTCTCTCAAATATGTCATTCCTTATTCTTATTAAAACTCTTCTCTCTCTCTATATTTCTCTCTCACTACCCTCTCTCTCTCTCTCTCTCTCTCTCTGTCTCTCCCTGTCTCCCCCTCTCTCTCTCTATCTATCTATCTTTCAAATAAATTCGTTCTTTCATTCTTTAGCGTTACCTTCGTCCCCACTCCACCCCATCCCAGCCACAAATTTCATTCTCGTTCTCTTTACTCTTTTCCCCAGAGCTTTTAACCTTCCGAAATACCCAAAACTCGATATATATATGGAAGAACGTACGGCTCAGTTTTGAGGTTGTCAGAATATAAATCGGCTTCCCGGATCAGATTATGGTCTCTTTTGCCTTTCATCTTTTTCAAGCTTCCATCGTTTTTGCGACGAATCCCGGCATATTGCCGAGGCAAATCGCTTTAGAGCTAATACGCCGTTCCGTGTGAGCAGGGATGGTTTCCTGTGGGGTGACGGGTCGAATGGGGGCAGGGACCGAAACGTTATCCGACGGGCAAGTGAATGAAAAGCAGTTTAAGACGAATGCGACGGTTTAAGATGTCCCTCTATTGTTATTCGCATATATATATATATATATATATATATATATATATATATATATATAATTGTCGTTCTCAATTATGGTAGCCAAGTTTGACTTTAGATTTACATTAAATGGATTGAAAATCACAAACAGACATTTGGTTCTCCTCCATTGGTCGCTTCTTGCCGCCAATTTTTTCCCGTTCGGCAAATATAGAAAAATGAACATTAACATACTTTGTGTTTATATCTTATTATAATGGAGATTGTGTGTTTTTCTGTCTGTAACCGAAACTATATTACTACTCAAGTCCCAATTCCCTTAGCTATTTATATAACATTCTCAATGATTTTATTTTTATTTAAACCTCAATTATTAATAAAATTGTTTTACATTATTAATACTGTTAACCATATCTACATACTAACAACATGCAATTATATTTATATATACAACAAAATAACGGTTTACAGTGTGAATGGGAAGGCTAATTTGCATATTGATCTTAAAAATTTGATTTTAATAAATATATGCTTAGTATTATTAATTTCTAATTGTTTGGTTTTATCTTGATGAATATGACCAAAAATCTCTTCAATAAATCTTTTAAAAAATCCATAAGATGAAATAACTGTAATATTATTCTTTACTTCCTATTTAAACTAAATAGTGAAATTAGGAAAATTTACCAATGAAAAACGGGAGTAACAAAAAATGATGGAAGAGTTAGTTTCAAAGTTGTTCTATTTTTCAATCATACCCCCTCTGTTCCCAATCTTTTTATGTGCATTCTTATTCAGTTTCATTAGCCTTTCTAATTTAATATGATATTTTATTATATTAAAACTTAAATACTTGCACCCAGAGGGTGCATATATTTGCTAGTATATATAAATATAAACCTAATGAGTTAGATAAAAATACTAAAAGTTTCGTTTAGTGCGCTTCAGGGCTAAGATCCGCGAGGATTTACCTAGTTTGGTATATATATATATATATATTATATATATATATATATATATATATATATATATATATATATATATATATAATATATATATGATGAAGAATGGGTTTTCAACAGCTATAATTGTATTATTCACTTCTGTAATTGTCTTCAATTAATCAATTTCTTGATTAATTTATTACAATTAACCCTGATGATACTTTTTGGTGAAACTTGAGCAGGTCATATATATACATATTTCTACTATATATATATATGTACATACGTACAAATATATATATATATATTTTTAAAATTTTTTTAGAATTGGGCGTTATTATGAAGCATTAAAAATGTATAAATGAATTAACTCGATATTATGGAGTATTGGATTCACTTATTTTTTGATTATTTTTTGTCATAAATTTTCAGGTTCGTTAGATACCCTTTGTCAAATGTTATTACTGCTTAACGGTTTCTTTGTCTCTGTTGTTATCGACAGTGGCAGCGTCTGTGAAATATTTATAATAACGGAGAATTCCGATATCTGCGCTTAATCCCTTCACGTGCGTTTGTAATTTTAGAATCAATATATATATATATTATATATATATATATATATATATATATATATATATTATATATATATATACTAGCAAAATATATGCACCCTCCGGTGCAAGTATTTTAATGTAATAAAATATCATATTAAATTAGACTAATGAAACTAAATAAGAATACAGATAAAAAGATTTGAAACAGAGGGAGTATAATAAAAGATTTGAAACAGAGGGAGTATAATAAAAAAATGGAACAACTGAAACTTACTCTTCCATCACTCTCGTCTTTCATTGTTATTTTTTCTAATTTAAGTATTTAGTTATAAGAGGAAGTAAAGAATAAAATGACAGTTATTTTATCTTGTTAATGGATTTCATTCAAGATTCATTGAAGAGATTTTTGCTTATATTCATTAAAATAAAACCAAACAATTAGAAATCAATAATACTAAGCACATATATAATAAAATCACATTTTTAATATCAATATGCAAATTAGCCTTCCCATTCACACTGAAACCGCTATTTTTGTATATATAAATACAATTGCATGTTATTTGTATGTAGATATGGACACACTAATAAAAAGGTGAAGCAATTTTATTAATAATTGAGGTTTAAATATAAATAAAATCATGGAGAATGTGATGTAAATAACGAAGGGAATTGTGACTTGAGTAGTAATATAGTTTCGGTTACAGACAGAAAAACACACAATATCCATTATAATAAGATATATATATATATATTACCCAATAACCACTTTAATTCTTTATGTCTACCACTATGACTAATAACATACATTTTACTCGTACGGCTTTAAAAAAATTTCTGTAAACATAAGAGTTTGAATAATTAAATCATAAATATTTAGAAACGTGTTGCAGGTCCCTACTGTCGTAAAACAAAACAAATATCACAGTGTAGTGGATTGAATATGATTCTTTTTATATAAGTTTTGGGAGGTTTTAAGGGGTCAAATAAGAACAAAACGACGGGTAATAAAAGTAGAAAAATGTATTAACAGAAAGTAGACAAATACAATAGAGAGATGTGGGAAACTACGTCCGACAGTAGAGTATTGGCTTGCTCGCATTGGCTTGCTGCTAAGCCACAATTGCCTGTGTTATTTATAGTAACCTGTCGGCGCATTCCATTGATCAATAGGGTGTATCACCTATATCAATAAGTAACCATTAAAAACAAATATTAATCGTTTTATTTAATTTTATTAATTTCCCCACGCCCCTCAGGCAATACCTTTCAAAAAATACATTACACAGCCCGGTGGGTGGTTTTTCTTTTGCTAGTAAGTATAAGGAAAATTTATATTCCTCAGTTTGGCTAAAATTACCAGAAATTTTAAAC
>CM042182.1:35193658-35215351 GCA_023376005.1 Doryteuthis pealeii | reverse complement strand
GTCAGGAGATGATAACGTATTTTAGTATAATGTATATAATAGTAGTATATGTAATCACACACCGTACAGACCACAAACATCATTATTGTCTATATAGTATATATTATATATGAGTAATATATAGTTAAATGATGCGTTTGACACTACAAATTTTAGGTGTTGTATTCGTAGGGTCGATCACGCATAAGGGTAAAATTATTGCATGAAACTTTATGAAAATGTAACTAGACATTTGTTAAGTAGTAGATTGATATATTATAAGAGAACGACAAAAATAATTATAGGTAGTGTAGCTTGTAGCTTTAAGATGAGAAAAAGGACGTCACGATTTGTGTCTTGTTCGAAAACTCTCGTCCCTTCTGCACAATCAAGCTTGAAGAGAAAAGATGCTATCATGTGGACCCGTTTTCGGACGCGGTCGAGGCCAGCAAGAGGTTTGTACCGGACGGAGCTGAGATACATGATATTCTCTCAGTCCTCACTTGTACGGGTAGGCCCAAGGCCTATTTTGTGGGAGGAACACCCAAGGGCCGAGACTCATGGGTGTGGGTGAAATTGCGTCGATCCGCGTCGGATTCTTCAAGGGGGCGCCTCAGGCGCTGGAATACCGCAGCCCTGCTCCTTTAAATCAGGCAGGTGTTGATGGGGGGATAGCCCCTAGGATCTGACGCTATAACTTCGTACGATCAGGGCGAAGCACTGGGACTGGCGTGGGGACATGATATTATGGTTTATTGTATTCTTTTGTTATTGTGTTGTCTATTGTGTCATCATTTATATTGTTTTACCTTTTTTGTGTGGATCTTATTATTTCTTCTTCTATTTTTCTTTGTATTTAGTTTCTTATTGTTGTATGTTTTGGTCATCTGTTGTTATATATTATTTTGTCTGTTTTTCGTTTTTTTCGCTTGTTTTGTTTGTTTTTATTTTTTCTTCTTCCTTTTATGTGGTTGTGGTCTTCTTATTGGTGTGTTATTCATTTATCTATGTCTTTTGTTTCTTCTTTTTTTATTTTATATGTGTGTGTTTTTCTGTTTTTGTTGTTTTTGCTCTTTGTGTGTTGTATTTTTATTTGTCTTTCTTTTGTGGTTATTTGTATCTTGTTTTCTTTATGTGTACTTTTTTTTGTTTTTAATTGATTTAGGTATATTATTTGCCACTGGTTTCCTTGTTGTTTGTTGGCTCATTGATGTTACTGTTTACCAATTTGCATTTATTTCTTCTTTTAAGCATAGGTCATTTAGTATGATTAATATGTGGTAATGTGTTGCATTGTGAGGGTTACTACTTTTGGTTGCAGATAGTTACATTTAGCTGTTGTAATGTTTGTGAAAATAATCTCATTACTTTTCAGATTCACCTCGTAAGTGTCTAGAACTATTGTTTATTTTTCCTATATTCTTACCTGCTACTGAGCTCTCCGTTTGAAAGATACATATTAAGTATGTATTTTAAATCAGATGTAATTCCTTAAAATTCCTTTTGCACTTATGGCAAGCCCGAACCCCTTTTTATCATATGGGTGCTAGAAGGCGGTGGCTGCGGATCTACATGTCCTGGGAATGACGTTAAATTCTATCTGATGGTGAGGTTCCAGTTTTGGAGGTTTGGGGAATGTGGAGCACCCCTTCATCACCATTGCTCCCCGGTCCACTCTGACCCGGAGTGGTAGTACCTGTTAGGGTCCCATCTATGGGTTAAATAGAAAAATGTATTTATAAAAAAAAATTGTATTATCCATTAAGAATTGATTTATTTCAAAACTTTATCGGCATTAAATGACCCACTGTGGTTGATATGTCGTAAAACAAAACAAAACAATTAAAATTCCTTAAACTCATGTTCCATAGTGATTTCTATCATAGGTTCTAAGTTTTGAATTAAGTTGTGTATGTCATTAATATTACCCTATATGGATTAACAAAATATAAATCAGTCATTTAAATACCTTTTCCATGATCTGATAAAATTTATCTTGATTTCGTTGCTGTATTTTTGTCCTATGTTCTCACAAAGGTGTTCTTATAAGTATGGTAATGTCTGAGTGGCAAACGTTGGCGCCATTTTTGTTCCCATTGCGATTCCTCGTGTTAGAATTTAATTTTCGTCGTCGAATTGGAAAGAATTATTGTTTAGGATTACTCCTGTGACATCAGTGATAAATCTTGTGTGAGTGTGTGTGTGTGTGTGTGTGTGTGTGTGTGTGTGTGTGTGTGTGTTGCTTAGTGTGAGTTACACATCGTATGATCGTCAATTCTTTTACATTCTGATTTCTAGATCCGATGCGAAGCTATATTTCTCTGATGTTTTTCCACGTAAACACAAATGAATAATTATCATTGTAATTTTTCTCTGTACACATCAAGCCTTCATCTCCTCCCTCTCTTTCTCTACCCCCCTCTCTCACTTTTTCTCTCTGACTCTATTTGTCTTTATATATATTATTTTCTTTTTTCTCTCTCTCTACCTCTATTTCTACCCCACTCGCTATATGAATTTCCTTATCTCTCTTTCTTCCCTTTCTCTGCCTCTCTGTATTTCTTTCTTTCACTGTCCATTTCTTTCTTTCTCTTTTGCCTTTCTCTTTGTCTCAAATTTCTCTCTCTCTCTCTCTTTCTTTCTCTCTCTCTCTCTCTCTCTCTCTATCTATCTATCTATCTATCTCCCACCCTCTGCCCTCTCTCTCTTTCGCTTTCACTCTATGTATTTGTTTCTTCTTCTGTATGTCCGTCACTCTCTTTATGTACTAACTTCTGTATCTGTCTCATTGGATTTCTTTCTCTCTCTCTCTTCTCTCTCTCTCTCTCTCTCTCTCACACACACTCACACACACACACACTCTCTCTCTCTCTATCTCTCTTTCCTTCTCTATACCTCTCTCATTGTATGTCTTTGTTTCTCTCTTTCTCTCGTATTATTGTTTTTTCTTTCTCTGTCTCTCAGTATTTATGTTCTCCTTCTCTCTCTCACACTATATCTATCTATCTATCTACCTATCTGTCTATCTATCTATCGGTCTATCTCTCGTTCTTTTTCTCATCCCTCTCTCTCTCTCTCTCTCTCTCTCTCTGTCGGCAATTCTTTCTTTTTCTATGTGCCTGCCTGCGTGTCTGCCTGTCAGTCTCTCTGTCTCTGTTTCTCTTTATTTTTTGTTCTTCTTCTCACTCACTCTCTTTCTTTCTTTCTTCTTTCTATCTCCCTCATCTCGCTTTCTCCCCCCCCTCTCTCTCTCTCTCTCTCTCTCTCTCTCTCTCTGCCTCTGTATATCTATATAACCGTCGGTCTCTCTGTGTAATTCTTTCTTTCTATGTCTGCCCCCCATCTCTCTCTCTCTGTGTAATTCTTTCTCTCTCTGTCTGTCTGCCTATGTCCTGTCTGTCTGTCTGTCTCTCTCTCTGTAATTCTTTCTCTGTCTGTCTGTCTGTCTGTCTGTCTGTCTGTCTGTAATTCTCTCTCTCTCTTTCTGTCTGTCTATGTCTGTCTGTCTCTCTCTCTCTGTAATTCTTTCTTTCTCTGTCTGCCCCCCCTCTCTCTCTCTGTGTAATTCTTTCTCTCTCTGTCAGTCTGCCTATGTCTGTCTGTCTGTCTGTCTGTCTCTCTGTAATTCTTTCTCTGTCTGTCTGTCTGTCTCTCTGTCTCTCTGTAATTCTTTCTCTCTCTTTCTGTCTGTCTATGTCTGTCTGTCTCTTTTCTCTCTTTCTGTAATTCTTCTTTCTCTGTCTCTGTCTGTCTGTCTATCTATCAGTCTGTCTCTCTCTAACCCGATATTTCCATCCATCCTAATACACATTTACGCGTACACCCCTACCCACAACCGGAACAATCAGACCTCACAAGGGCACATAACTCTTTCATTCCTCGCACCAGAATAATCATTTGTTCATTTATTTATTTATTTATTTATTTATTTTTTATTTTTCTCTTCATTTTTTTCTTCTTTTTAATCTTTTTTTCTATTTCTCTTTCCTTTTTTTTTCTTTTTTCCCGCCTAATGCCAATAGATTAACAAACTCAGAAACAAAGAGCCAATGACATCTGAAACGCTGAAGCATTTATTTCGGAACTTAACGTGTGCAAAAATAGTGAATAAATTCGCAATTGGAGGGAATCATTTAAATTAGCATTGAAAACGATTTGCACGCACCCTACAACCTCCCCCTCCCTCTCCTCCTCTCTCTTTCAGTTTCTGTCTCTGTCTCTCTGTGTGTCTCTGTCTCTTTCTCTATCTCTCTCACCAATTATAGTTTGATAAAATTAATGAGAGATTATTATTCATTGAAATCTTTTCACGGATTTTAACTTCGATGAATGCTTCTCTCTTGCCACCCTCATCTCATCTTTCTCTCTTCATCTCTCTAGCACCCCTCCCCCGCACACTACTGCTGCCCTCCCTCTCTCCTCTCTATCACTTTCTATTTATCTCGTCATTCTCCTTGCTCCCTCGCATACTACTGCATATCTCTCTTTCACTTTCTCTCTGTCTCTCTCTTTCTCTTTCTCTTTCTCTCTCTCTCTCTCTCTCTCTCTCTCTATCTCTCTCTCTCTTTCCTCTGGCTCTTTCTCGCGTCATCCCTATTGCTGACCCGCACACTACTACAGACCCTCTCCCCCCCTCTCTCTCTCTTTCACTCTCTCTATCTATCCATCTATCTATCTATCTTCATCTATCTATCTCTGACTCACTCTTTCTCTCGTCTTCCCTCTTGCTCCCCCGTACACTACTACAGGCCACTCCTTCTCTCCCATCTCTCTCTCTCTCTCTCTCACTCACTTTCTCTTTATTGTCATTCCTCTTGCTCCCACGCACACTACTACAGGCCTCTCCATCTCTCTCTCTCTTCTCTCTCTCTCTCTCTCTCTCTCTCTCTATCACTGGTCTTTCTCTCAGCATCGCTCTTGCTCCCCACACTAATGTAGGCCCCCTCTCTCTCTCTCTTCCCTCTCTCTCTCTCTCTCTCTCTCTCTTTTCACTTGCTTCTCTCCTCATCGCTCTTGCTCCCCCCACACACTACTGCAGGCCCTCTCTCTCTCTCTCTCTCAACTCTTCTCTCTCTCTCATCGCTCTTGCTCCCCGCACACTACAGCAGGCCTCTCTCTCTCACTCTCTCTGTCTCACTCTCTAATTCTCTCGTCATCCATATTGTCTCCTCGTACACTACTACATCCCCCTCTCTCTATCTATCTCTCTCCCTCTCTCTATCTCCCCCTCTCTCTCCATTTCTCTCTCTTTCTTTCTTCCGTCCAGCGGGCACGCGCACCGTTGTTTCTTTTATTGCAATTACTTCTTTTAGAACATTTTCACGATTATTCTGACACTTCAATAATCGGCCAATAAATTTCAGCGTGTACCTATTCACAGACATTTGCATCAGCCACCTTAATAGTCCTCCATTTTGTTTCATCTTATTCATTTATTATTTTCACTAACCCCCCCCCCCCAAAAAGAAAAAAACAACAAAAAACGGAAACGCTTTTCCGGGCGGTGTAAAAATTAATTTTTGAAAGATATTGTCTAAAGCGGAGGAGCTAAAAATTCGATGTCAGAAGTTATATGGCATATCGCACGTAATAAGTCCTCAAGGTGACATTCAGCGTTCTCAGGTGTTTTCAAAAGAAGTTTATTGTCTCAGCATCATCATCCTCAAAACGTGCTGACAGCAAACAATCCTTTGCATTATTCTCGCCATCCTTCCCTATCACCCATCGCACTTAATAATTCATCTAGGTGACATTTCGCGGTCACAGATATTTTTTTAATAGTTTATTGCCTCAACTATAACTTAATGACCACCACCAGCAAGGCGTGCTGACAGCATGGTATCCTCTGAGCCTTTCTCGCCATCCATTGCAATGATATCTCTCGCCCTATCGGCATTACTCCCAGTACCACTATGACCCTGAGTGTTAGTACCTGTTAGGATAATATCTATGGGTTAAATAAAAATGTGTTTACAAATACTTATTTGTAAATACATTTTTAAACTCATTTTTTGAAAAACGAAAAATATTTAAAATACCTTAATAAAACAAAACGTTGCAGCATAAAATAATCCAACGAAGGTTGACATGCCGTAAAATCCAACCATCTATACTTAATGCAGAAATAACCCCTGCCTCCTAAATAATACAGATCCATCATATGAATATGATATAATGGAATGACCCTCTCCCCCGTACCTCAACAGTGGTGATGGTTCTAGTCATTATTTAAGAACACACATATTACTCTGTGCAGAACTCACTTGAAGTACTTAGACGACGGATTCTCCTCCTAATATTCATTATATAACAGAATAGATAAAGTGATAATTCTACCAAGCTGTGGCCGTGTACTAGGGGGGCTGCACCACCTGGTCCATAATGAAGCACTTAGAGAAAGGGTCAGATGAGAGCGACACAAGGATACACCACGCTGTCTTGAATAAATCTTAGAAGCAGCAGCCCGCTATAAAACACTTAAACAGTCATCTGCATCCTATTACACAAACGATCCAAGTAAGAGGATCAAGACATGCTAGGCAATCCTGGTGAATTAAGGACGAACTCATAAGTGACTGTACGGCTGCACCGCCTGAACCCTAACAAAGGGCCTTGAGGAAGTGTTTGACGGGAGCTGCACAATGATCCAGTGCGCTGTTTTGTACAAATTTTAGAAGTGTTGCATAGCCTTCTTTACCGGCACTAAATATCTATATGTTATATACTTCTCTTGCTTCTTATTCTGGTCATCTATTCTTCTGACCGGCTTGGTTCTTCTATCATCTATCTTGGTCTGGTTTTGTCGTGGTGTTTCTTGGGGACTTCGGGTCTGGTTTCTGTTGGGGATCACTTCTTATCAGAAGCCTTGTGTCATTGTTAGTTTTTAGTAATAAACACAAGACTTCGATTTACGATGATGTTACTTTATTCGTAGACTCCCAGACCAGACAATCGCGCAGTGAGACTCACATCTTGCTAGCTTGGCTTCTAACTCTAACTCTAACTAACTGAGTTGCTTACCCCTTAAACCGGAAGGGGCTTCTATCGGCTTCCGATTCTCACGATCATCCCCAGAACGCAAGGTCAGAGTGAGGTCAAACGCTGTCACTCACCCTCAAGGCTATCAGCTGCACTAATATGATTTCTACACTATTGTCATAATCATTAGGTATCTAATGATTATGTAACAGAAGCAGCATCCCACAAAAGACAGTTGTACGGTAACCAACCTCCTATCACACAAACCATTGAATTCAGAAAAACAGGACATACTATTGGAGCCATGATGAACTCATAAATGACTGTATGGCTACACGACCTCGACCTTAACGAAGCGCTTAGAGAAACAGTTAGATGGTATATGTACGCAGATGCTGTCTTGAATGAATCTTTTTTTCAGCTGACGGAAATAATGAAAATTAGGAACGAAAACAATTTGGGGGTAGGGGGTAAATTGTATACGGTAGATTGGTCATTCTTAGAGTTCTGATAAAAAAAAACAGTTACAATTAAGAATATGAAGGATAACTGTAGTTAAAATTAGAATAAGGAAGATGAAGAATGATACTAGTCAAAATTATTATTAATGATTGATTGACAAAGGAACTAGAGTCAGGAAAATGGAGGAAATACTGAATCCACATCCCCTAGAGCTTCAGAACTAGAGCCTCACCATCAAATTCAATTTAATATTATACCCAGTATATCGTTTTGTGGAAGGGTCTAACCTTTTTGTAGGGGATGCAGTCTAAGTATTTTAGGCCCCACAGAAAGGGCGTTTATAAAAATAAAAAACAGCATTTTTTTTCCCTTTTTTACTTATGCAAAATACAGACCGATTTTGACGTACTTTCATTAGATTTTGGTGTCTACGATTAAAAAAAAAATTAACAAAAATGTTCAATATTAGAATTGAGCAATCAGCCTAAGAAGCTTGCTAAAAATAACAAGTCCAATAATATTTTACTAGTTTTAAATGTTGATACACAAGTTTTTTTGAAGAAATCAGTTATACTGTCTCTTGATTCCTATCACACAAACTTTCCAAGACATCATCATCATCATGTCGCGCAATTAGCACGAATATCCATGATAATCTCTCGCCAACCTTCCCTATCATTCATCGACTCTGTGAGCTCCTCCATGCAGCAGCCAGCATCCTCACATAGTTGGTCAATGTAAGCCCCGGCTTGGCGGCCCACATTAGCATGCCCATGTGCTGGCTTCCACAGTAGTACGTCGCTTATGAGCTCATCCTTGCTTCTCCAGCAGTGTCCTGCAGGCCTAGCCCGTCTTACTCGGATGGTTTGTGAGATGGAGGACAGGTGGCCATACAGTTGCTTCTTACCCCACAAAAGAAGCAACTTTCCGAGTAAGATTAACGAAACACGCTGATCATTACTGGAGAAGCAATGACGAACTTATAAGTGATGTTCTTTTATGGACGCCAACACCTAGACCCTAAAGCTTAGAGAAACAGTTAGATGGAAAGTACAAAAGGATGCTGCATGCTGTCTTGAACGAATCTTGGAAGAAACACACTCAAACAAACCAGTTGTACTGTCACCTGTATCCTATAAGATAAACCACTCAAGTCAGACTAATAAAACACGTTAGTCATTACTGGAGAAGCATTAACGAACTCGTAAGTGATGTTCTCTAATGGACGCCTACACATGGACATACTAATCCACCCTGTCTGCTGAGGTGTTATAATACATCGACTGCACCTCTGCAGAAGCGAAATCTCCCCAATGGGCCCCTGTTGGCCGTGGGTGCGACCCGTGATGTTTATGGATGAAACCCACGGAGAGAGAAACCAACAGTCGATGACATGCAACACCCCACTTTAGCCACTACTTAGGCTAGACGGGCGGTCGGAGAGGCCCCCTCCGATCAATCAGCTAGTCACGTCAAGCCCTAGCACCTATATGATTTTCTCAACCCTATTGCCCTAATGGCAAGCCTCAATTCTTTTTATAGTGGTGGTAGAAGGCAGTGGCTGATGTCCTGAGAATGTCGTTGAACTCTATCTGATGATGAGGTTCCAGTTTTGGGGAATGTGGAGAACCCCCTTATCACAATTGCTCCCAGGTCCACTTTGACCTGGAGTGGTAGTATATGTTAGGGTCCCATCTATGGGCTAAATAGAAAAACATGCTTATAAAAATGTGAGTATCAATTAAGAATTAATTTATTTAAAAACTTTGTCGGCATTAAATGACCCACCGAGGTTGATATGCCGTAAAACAAAACAAACAAACAAACATGGACATACTAGTATAGGCCGACCAGCAAAGCCCTATTTCAATCAGCCCTGGTTGAATTTTGGAGTCGATGATCGATTGGGACCGTTGGTGAGAAAGAGGCATGGGAATCCGTGCCGACAGCGTGACCTGATGATGATGATGATGATGATGATGATGCGGATGGGGATGGGGATAGGGGCAGGCTGAGAAAAACATGGGGGTAGGGGTAGTTTCAATTTTGCTTCTATTGACGTGCTGGATTATATGATTATCTTGCTTAAGTGCTTTCAATATCCCCCCCCGGCCATCGTCGAATGCCAATGAAGAGTAATTTTCTTGAGATGCACAAGTTGTGTTCAAAAATGTTTATTTCCTTAGCTGCGACTTCATCCTCAAGATTTGATTACGGCACAGAATCCTTTGCATTATTCTCGCCATCCTTCCCTATCGGCTATCGCATTAGGTGACATTCAGCGTTCACAGATGTTTTCACAAAAAGTTTATTGACTTCATCATCATCATGTCACGCAATTAGCACGGATATCCATGACAATCTCTCGCCAACCCTCCCTATCATTCATTGTGTCATAGAGGTCCTCTGCGCAGAATCCAGTATCCTCGCATAGTTGGTCAATGTAGGTCCTTGATGGCCGGCCCACATTAGCATGTCCATGTGTTGGCTTCCACAGGAGAACGTCACTTATGAGCTCGTCCTTGCTTCTCCAACAGTGTCCAGCATGCCTTGTCCGTTTCACTCGGATGGTTTGTGAGATGGGGGGCAGATGGCCATACAGCTACTTCTTTGTGGGGTGTTGTTTCCACGATTTGTCCAAGACTGCACACAGCATTCTTGCGCAGCTCCCATCTAGATTATTCCCAAGGCGCCTCGTTAGGGTCCAAGTAGTGCAGCCATACAGCAGCACTGATATAACCACAGCCTGGAAGAATAGTCGCTTTAACCTGTCAGTGAGATCAGATTTCCATATGACTGATAATTCATAATACTTATGTCTTTCCTATTCGTGTATTAACATCGCTTTCTGTGGATGAGATATTACTACCTACCTAGGTATGTGAAAGGTTACTAAATGAGAAAAAGACCAAACGGAGGTTGGAAATGAAATGGAAATCTTTATGATATTAACAAAATAAAATACTCGCCAGCGGCGTGAAAGAAAGTAAACCAGTACTAGTGGCATAAGACGACTCAGTCAGCATAATACTACCGTATTTCTATTCGTGTATTAACATCGTTTTATGTGCATGAGATATTACTACCTAGGTATGTGAATTGTTCTGCTAGCTTAAGAGGTTTCTCTGAATTTTTGGAATGAGGCTTGATAATTAGTATTATTTGTATTATTCAGACTATTGTCCTCATCTTCATTGTTATCTGTACAACGTTTCAGCCGATGTGCCCTCCAGCCTTCTTCGGGTATTTCTTGTCGGACTCGGACTTTGTCGAAAAAAAATAAACAAATATATAAATATGTAAATAAATAAATAAAATCCCTCAAGCTTTGATAATTTAGTATTCTACAAATTTCTCTCCGCGTCAAAATCTGTTCGCATGCGATATGACATCATTAACCGTCTTTCTCGGTCGCGTCTGAACGTGAATTTTTAAAAAAAGTTCTTTTTCAAACATTTAAGAAATCCTCCGCTTTTTCCAACGAATTTCATTTCAAATAAGGATTTACTCTGATGAAGGTCGAATTTTCTTTTTGTGCGGAACATTTCAACATTTTTTCTATTATTATTATTTCATTTAATTTAGTTATTTAAAAATGATAATAGTTTGAATAATGTACACCTGGATAAACTCCTGACCGAAACACGTGTAAGTAAAATTGATTAAAATATCCTATATTATCCATTCTATACTTTCTTTCCTTTATTCATTTTTTTCAACTTTATATATATAATATATATATATATATATATATATATATGTGTGTGGTGTGTGTGTGTGTGTGTGTGTGTGTGTGTGTGTGTGTGTGCATGTGAATGAACGAGTATGATGTATGAATGTGTTTGTATCTGTGTATTTGCGAATGGGCACCTTACGTGGTTGTAATGGTTAGCAAGCTAGGCTGGAAAGAAAAATCAATCGAAAGAAAAAAGTATACTATATATAATTGTTCGAACACTTATCAAATTCAGTTTAGTGTCATACTTACGATACTTTATTGTGGTGGGTCTTATTCCTCTGAATGAGTATTTATTCTGAACCCGGTCGACAGGTTGGCCAACAGGAATGTATATACCGATGTGTGTCTATTGTTTTGTGTCTAAGTGTGTGTGTGTCAGTCCTCTTTGATTAATTGTGTTTCCCAAGCAAGAATTATTCATTCATTCATTCATTCTGTAGTTTAATTCATCACAAATTCACCGATTAAAGAGAAAAAAGAAGTAAATAAACAAGAAATAGAAATTAAAAAAAAAAACAACGAGCAATTTCAGTTCGTCAGATATTGTAATGAGAGAAAAAAAACAATTTCTCAGGGTTTTTTTTTTGGTTTTGTGAAAAAAATAAACAAAGATAAAAAGAACAAAAAAACAAAAAAAAACAAAACAAATCGAAGTCAATCGAAGAACAACATGAAGTTATTTTTTTTTCATAATTAGCAATTTCCATTCCCCCATCTCTCTCCCTCTCTCCCTCTCCCTTCTCTCTCTCTCTCTCTCTCTCTGTCTGTCTGTCTGTCTGTCTGTCTCTCTCTCTCTCTCTCTCTCTCTTGGTAATTATCACTGTCGTTCTCTCTCTCTCTTTCTCTCTCTCTCTCTATCTTGGTAATTATCAGTCATTCTCTCTTCTTCTTTCTCTCTTTCTCTTTCTCTCCCTCTCTCCTCTCTCTCTCTCTTTTTTCTCTATCTCTTTCTAGTTTTATTTTACTCTCTCTTCCTCTTTCACTCTCTCTTCTCTCTTGTTTACTATCTCTTCTCTTTCTAGTTCACACAGACTCTCTCTCTTCTCCTCTCTCTCTCTCTCTCTCTCTCTCTCTCTTGTTTCTATCTATTTCTAGTTTTATTTTACTCTCTCTTCCTCTTTCACTCTTTCTTCTCTCTTGTTTACTATCTCTTTCTCTTTCTATTTCACACAGACTCTCTCTCTATCTATCTATCTTTCTCTCTATATATCTCTATCTCTATCTCTTTCTAGTTTTATTTTACTCTCTATTCCCCTTTCACTCTTTCTTCCTCTCTTGTTTACTCTCTTTCTCTTTCTATTTCACACAAACTCTCTCTCTCTCTCTCTCTCTCTATCTCTCCCTCTCTCTCTCTCTCTTGTTTTCTATCTCTTTCTAGTTTTATTTTACTCTCTCTTCCTCTTTCACTCTTTCTTCCTCTCTTGGTAACTATCTCTTTCTCTTTCACACAGACTCTCTCTCTCTCTCTCTCTCTCTCTCTCTATCTCCATCTTTCTCTCTCTCTCTATCTCTCTCTCTCTTGTTCACTATTCCTTTCTATTCCTCTCTTCCCTTCTAGTTATATATCCCTCTCTCCTCTTTCTCACTCTCTATCTCTCTCTCTCTTTCTCTCTCTCTATCTCCCGTTTTTCTATCTTAGTCCCTTGTTCTTTCACACTCACTCATTTCTCTATTTCTCTCATTCTCTCTCTCTCTCTCTCTCTCTCTGTCTGTGTCGTTATCTCACTATCTCTCTCTTTCAATCTCCCTATCTCTCTTTTTCTCTTTCTTCGTCTCTCTCTTCTCTCTCTCTCTCTCTCTCTCTCTCTTGTTCTCCCCATCACACACTCCCCTCTCTCTGCGTCATTCTCTTTCTCACTCTTTCTATCCCACTCTCACGCTCTCGTTATCTCTTATGATCTATCTCCCTCGTTATCTCTTTATCTCTCTCTCTCTCTCCCCCTCTTTCATTCTCTCTCTTTCTGTCTTCTGTCTTCCTCGTTATCTCACTATCTTTATATCTCCTTTCTATCTCCCTATCTCTCTCATTTTTTTTCTCTTTCTTCGCCTCTCTCTCTCTTCTCTCTCTTTCTTCTCTTGTTTCTCCCATCTCACTCTCCCCTCACTCTCCTTCATTCTCTTTCTCACTCTTTCTATATAACTCTCACGCTCACATCATCGCTTATCATCTATTTCCCTCGTTATCTCTTTATCTCTCTCTCTCCTTCTTTCATTCTCGGTCTTTCTGTCTGTCTGTCTGTCTGTCTGTCTGTCACGTTATCTCACTATCTTTACCTCTCACTTCTATCTACCTACTCTCATTTTCTCTTCTTCGTCTCTCTCTCTCTCTCTCTCTCTCTCTCTCTCTCTCTCTTGTTCTCCCATCTTCACTCTCCTCTCTTCCGTCATTCTCTTTCTCACTCTTTCTATATAACTCTCACGCTCACGTCATCGCTTATCATCTATTTCCCTCGTTATCTCTTTATCTCTCTCTCTCTTTCTTTCATTCTCGTTCTTTCTGTCTGTCTGTCTCGTTATCTCACTATCTTTACCTCTCTCTTTCTATCTTCCTATCTCTCTTTTCCTCTTTCTTTGTCTCTCTCTCTCTCTCTCTTGCTCCCCCCATCACACTGTCACCCTCTCTCTCCTTCATTCTCTTTCTCACTCTCTCTATCCTACTCTCACACTCTCGTTATTGCTTATCTTCTATCTCCCTCTCCTCCCCTCTCTCTCTTTCTTCTCTTCTCTCTTTGTTCTCATCTCACTCTCATCTCACTCTCTTCACTCTCTCTCCTTCACTCTCTTTCACTCTTTCTATACAACTTCAGGCTCTCGTTATTACTTATCTTTCCTTCCCCTCTCTCCCCCTCTCTCTCCCTCCCCTCTCTCTGCCCCCTCTCTCTCTCTTCTGGCAAATTCCCAAGAGTTTGAAAAATAGACGTCAAGTGACTAAACGCCTAATATTTCCACTGTTTTTTGATAGCCCGCCCGCTTCATTTTTAACCGCTTGATTAGCTGAAATAGTTAAATGCGAAAGAAATAAATTTTCGAAAAATAAATAAACAAATAAAACATAAAAAACAAAATCTAATCTTCCCGCTAAAAATATTTAGATAGAATTTAAAAATAATTTTAGATATTAAAAAAGGAAATTTAAAAATGGCGTAACCCATTAGAACACATGCTCACCCTAATGCGCATGTATCAAAAAGAATCTAAATGTTAATGCAATTGTAAAGTAACTACCTAAATTCTCCTTTGGGATTTGATGTGCGTCACGCTATGTGTTGTATAGCCGGCCACTGGACTCCAATTAAACCACAGACACGTGTATATGAAAATATGACCCGTTTTTATTTTCTTCGGTTCGTGGGTGGTGAGGAGCGCACAATGTTCACAATGAAAATGCCCGTGTGATTTGGTGAAGAGCTCAGTGTTCACAATGAACTACCCAAGGGGATTGGTGAAGGGACGTGACTAGGTTATGCTTACGACTGAATCTTTCGAGATCCATTAACCTTTATATACGATAAATATGCCCACGCATTTTTTAAAAATTTTTGATCTGATAACGGACAGACTTCCTTTTTTATATATATTTATCTTTCTCTCCGCCTCCTCACTGAGTCTTCCGTTTTTCTTTTTTCATGTATTTATTCCTCTTCTCCCTGCTTCTTCACCGGGAGACCTCTCTTCCGTTCTCCCTCTTTATATATAAAGGTTTTTTATAGTGTGTTTGAAGTATTGTGCGTAATTGTAATAGAACTTTTTTGAAGGCAGTTGACAATGCAATATATGTGAAAACTATGTTTAATTACCTTCATTTTTTTTTTTTCTTTTTTTTAAACATATTTAACTTTTAAAAACTTCTAACCTCTGAAGATAGAATTTTTTTCCGGGAAAATATTATATTTTCGGAACAAAATTCCATCTTCAGAGTTGTTAGAAGTTTTTTAAATTTTTTTTAAAGTACTAGGTGTTTTTCAATAGTACTTATCTCACGTTCGTGAGATCAACTGTTGATTGAGACGTTGAATGAACGCTGGAAAATTTGAAAGTTTTTTCAATCAGCCAATTCCCTTTATTTCACTATGCCAGAGCGAGGCTAAATTTATAGTAAAAAAAAACAAAATTAAAAGAATTTTAAGCTATCTCACCGAACGAAAAATAAAACGGACTTACAACATATATATATATATATATATATATATATATATATATATATATATATATATTTCTTTATATTTCTCTTTTGTCTCTTGACCGGAAGATTTCTCTTCCGTTGCACAATATGCAACATATGGGTCGGAAATGATTGGGAGACTAGGTGATTCCTCAATCTGCTTACCCTGACATTATTACAGCTTTTTATAAACTGAAATGATTATCAGCACACCATCCTTCTCCATCTCCGCGACACCTGTCCCAGCCAACTTCTTTCGGTCAAGCTTTCTAATTTTCACGAGGTTTGTGGGGTGGTCTAGAATGAGAAAAAATAAAAAATAAAGGGGAACAATAATAAATATTCGACTTGTTGACAATGTCGTCGTCGTCGTGAAAAAATCTTTATCAACTCAAATATCTTCAGCAGCTGAAGAATCGCGACTCGCCTGCTGTCGTCACCCCACTTCTACTTATACTAGTTTCTCCTCAACATCCGGGTGTTTGCGCCCCTCACACGAGATTCTCGAGCCAAACCCGACCACCGGAATCCTCATAGCTATCATCCGGGCACCTGACGCTTACATCCGGGACTGTAGCTTCTTGACTTCGGTGACAATGTTTGCATTCTGAAGGAAGCGGGTTCCATTCTACAGTCCGACATGTCAGGCAAAGCCTAGCCCGCTTCCTTCGAGAATACGGCAGCCCTTGACGTTCGCCACTCACCTCGTGTTTTCTGTCACAGGTGGCAAGAGGTTTAATGTTTTAGGCTAAAATGTTAGCTGTGGATATGTTAGAAGCTTTTGAGCCATCCTGGAGACCTCAAGTATGATCGCTTGTCCAGTGGAATTTAAAAGTTTTTAGATGGATATCTTCTGTCGTACTTTCACACTCGTGTGTGAAGTCGATATTTCCTGTGGACTTGTTCCATCAATTGGGTTATTTGTTGCTGTCACTCAGACTCCAGTGAAATACCATCAGCTAATGCTGATGTGAAAACTCAAAAGGAGTAAATATATTAATAATGGAGATTCGCTTCCGGTTTTTGTCTGTAAAAAAAAAAATACGTCACTGCCTTCGTCACATTACCCAAAATCGTCATAACATAGAATAAATACACTCAAAATTTGAACATGCAACATTACAGTCCTCATTGTTTTTTTAAAACAAGTTTTAATAAATACATGACTGGTATTATATATCTATATATAGTTTGTTTTATTTTAATATATATTTAAAGTTTACATTTCAACTTGTTTTATTTTTTTAATCCTTTAATGAATTTTATGATTTTACTTACTTAGGGTACAAACTCGCTGACATTGAATTTTTTACTCCCTCCCCTCAGGCAATATGTTTCAAAAATCTATTTTTACATCGCCCGGAGGGTGTTTTTTATTTCGTACTAGTCATAAATAATGTTCGTCTCTCACTGAGTTCCCTCATACCTCAATGGCGTTCAACTAAATTTAAAACTAAATTTAGCACTGCCGGGTAGTGTTTTACCACTACAGGGGTATAAGACCCCACCCCAATGGAGCCACCCCTTGAGCGTGGGTGGCGATCTGTGATGCTTTAGGATGGAATCCTGGTGACTGAGCAGTCCATGACATGCAACACTCCACTTTGGCTTTTACTTAGGCTAGACGGGCGGTCGGAGAAGCCCTGTCCGATCAATCGGCTGGTCCCGTCAAGCACTAGCGCTCATATGATCGTCCCGACTGTATTGCCCTTATGTCAAGTCCTGACACTTTTTATCATATGCGTGCTAGAAGGCGGTGGCTGAGGGTATTAGTGTCTTAGGCATGGCGTTAAACAGCATCTAGTAATAATAACGTTCGTGCTATACTTACACAGATATAAAAAAATGTAATGTTCTTAGATAACATTCTAACTGAATTAATACTATTCCCTAAATTTGCCAACTGGAATCCATCATATGTGTTTCCTACAGTATGTAAGGGAATGTAGAGACATTGTGCAGACTGTTTGTTTCTGGCACTTCACAACTTACCATAGAGCCTTCATGTAAGCTGTTCATTCATTTAAAAGAGTTGTATTGAATATTATTGGCATTTTTTTGTTTACATATTTCTAAATAATATCCGGCCGAAATAAGCAAATAAATTTGTCATGATGATATGTTGGTAAAGAGTCCTCCGATAACGAATCCTTTGGTAATCCTATGTTCCTTCTTCAATGGTCACAAGTATACTGTGAAAGAATCAGTGCTTAAGTAATGTATCAGCCACGCAGTATGACCAGTTATTGGCTAAGGAATAGACCACATGATCCCGCCTATATAAATCCAGGCGGGGAACATTGTGCAAGCTGTTTGTTTCTGGCACATCACAACTTACCATAGAGGCTTCATGCAAAGCTGTCCCTTCATTTAAAAGAGTTTTATTGAATATTATCGGCATTTTTTATTTACATATTTTTAAATAATATGAGGCCGAAATAGGCAAATAAATTCATCATGATGGATATAGTGAAATTGGCTAATACGTTTATCATGATGATATCTTGGTAAAGAGTCCTCCGATAATGAATCCTTTGGTAATCCTCTCGGGTAGAGAATCTTAAGTCCCTTGGTCAATGATCGCAAGTAGACTGAGAAAGAATCAGTGCTTAAGTACTGTATCAGCCACGCAGTATGGCCAGTTATTGGCTAAGGAATAGATCACATGATCTCGCATAGTCTATAAATTCAGGCGGGGGACTAGAGCACACCTTATATCGGATAAAAATCCAACAGGATATTCCTGATGCGTGTTCCTAGGGTTTGTTTTTAAACCCCATCTTATTTTATGGTCGCGCTGAAAGAGAATTTAAATAAAGAAGAAAGAAACGAAGACAAAGGTAGTTTTATGATTTATGCTTCATTCCCGGGTCTTAGCCACCACGCGGCAAGAAAATTTCCCCCTCGCCAGTAGCAGTGTTTTGTCCCAGTTAACGCTTAAACTTGAATGGCCTATTCTCTTTGGTGTCGGAAATTGGTCCATTTTCCCTTACATGTGTAGTATAATAATATGGTCACGGTACCAAAAAGAGGTTTGTTATGTGGCAGGGCTTGTCACCGTGCCTCAAAATTCACAGCACTAAAAATGTATTGGTTGTATGACAATGTACCAAAGTGTCTTTGTGGCAAACCCAGGAACGATATACGTAGCCAACTCAAGTTTAAGTAGCGGTCGTCATTGTAGATAAAGAAGGCACAGCAGACACGTAAGATACATGGTCGCAAGGGGCTCAGCATTTATTTTCAGGCTCGTATCGTGAGCTCTGTTTCGGAGAGATGGAAAGACAGAGAGAAAGAGAGGGAGGACACTGTTAAATTACTGTACCTTTTAAAGTAGTACCAACTATATCGCTGTCCCAAAACTAGGGACCAGCAGCCCCGTTCGAATCCCACGCCACCGAAAGGCAAAAGAGGGCGATTTTCTTCTTCCTCGTTCCTCGTCATCACGTTATTTCCGCTTCCGATCAACACCCGAAACATCCGGCTTTTACTTTCAATTCCTTTTCCGGGGCAATTCTTCGGTCAAATTACCGGCAACCCGTTATGTGTCCATTCCTCCTTTTTTAACCTTTATTTTCTCTTATTTCTTCTTCCTGTCTTTCTATAGCAGTCCGCATACAGCTGTATTACCACTATCAAACTCAGGTAGACTTTAATAATTACGCTACACATGCTCAGAGGGTTCTTCCGGTGAAGGCTCATGGGACTTTATTATTTTAATTTCTGTCTTTTTAAAATCTATTTTAATCCCCATAGGTTCCTGTTGAGATTACATTCCTTGCATACCCCGTTTCTCCAGTTAGGTGCTAGGTGTCAGTCAAGCAGTCTTATAAAACCAGAACCTCAAACGTCAAAATTCTCTTCGACCATTTCAACTTCTCGTCTCAACATGCTAACAGCGTATTTTCTGTCTACATGACAGAGGGGCTTCTCGTTCGACAAACCTATGTTGCACTGCACACACATTATTAGAGTTTTTTTTAATAATCCGTGACAATTATCGACACGCCAGTCCTCCCAACCTCCACTACACCTGTCCTAGTCAACTGCTTTCGACCGAGCGTCCTCACTCGTTGATTTCCCGTCGTAATTTCATACTTATATACCAAGTTTTTCCAGTTAGGTTCTAGGTGTCTTACCAAGCATTATTACAGCATTTTTATAGACCAGGACAATTATCAACCCTCCCCATTCCCACGAAACCTGTCCCAGTCAAATTTTTACGACCAAGGTCCTACTTCCGTTGGGGTCCTGTTGGAATTATATCCTTACATACCAAGTTTCTCCAGTTAATATCTAGGTGTCTTACCAAGCATTATTACAGCTTTTTATAGACCGGGACAATTATTGGCACGCCAGCCTTCCCCGACACCTGTCAGAGTGATCTTCTTTCAACTAAGCTCCCTCACTTACGTTGGATTCCTGTAGGAATTACATCCTTATATACCAAGTTTCTCTAGTTAGGTGCTAGGTGTCGTACCAAGCATTATTACAGCTTTTCTTGGACCAGGAAAATTATCGGCACAACAACCCTCCTCACATCCATTACACCTGTACCTGTCAACTTCTTTCGACTAAGCTTCCTCACTTTCATTTGGTTCCTGCAGGAATTACATCCTTATATACAATGTTTAGGAAGCGCGTGGTGTAATGTTTAAAGTCATAGGAAATGGACTCGTCGCCCCGAGTTCAAATCCTGGACATGGTAATTGCATTTCACTTGACGCTAATATCCTTGGGAAAGATATGAATCCTACTCTCCCTCCAGCAATGGGTAAATAGTAGGGCAGACTGGGCTCTTTAACCTTGGTTAGGCAACCGGTCTAGGAGAAGGAAAACTCTGAATTCAAACCTGCTGAACTCCGCTTAAGAAATTGACCTTGTGTCGCATCCTGCTCGTGCGGAGGGGTTGGTAAATATATATATACAACGTTTCTCAAGTTAGGCGCTAGGTGTCGCACCAAACAGGGTTATAAAACCAGATCCGCCAAAGGGAAAATTCTTAAATATATTTTTATTTTAGTTATATATATATATTTATATATATATATATTTTTTATTTTTATTGTGTATATATGTGTTTATATAAATGATTATATATATATATATATAATATATATATATATATATATTTATTTATAAATATATATATAATTATATATTTTAAAATATATATATATATATTATATTATATATATTTATAAAATATATATATATATATATATATTTATAATATATTTATATATATATATTCATAAATATATATATATATAATAAATATGTATAAATATATATATTATATATATATATATATAATATATATATTTTATATATATTATATATTTATATATATATATATATATGTATATACATTATATATATTATATATATATATATTTATATATATATATATTGTGTGTGTGTGTGTGTTTATATATTTATGTAGGATATTTATGTAGGATATATGTATATTTTTATTAATATTATATTTCATGTCTCAACAAGCTAGCAATGTACCTCCTGTGTATGTAAAAGAGGGGGGGGGGCTTCTCTGTTGGATTGTTTTGGTGGATCAGATATATAAAATGAGACCGTCCAAATCATTCAAAAGTAAATCCTGATTATCGGGTGCTGTCTATCCACCGAATCCTTATTTCTTACAAGTGTCGTCACCCCAGCTAAATATAAAAAGAAAGGTGAAGAAAAAGAATAGAAAATTACAATACCAAGTACTACTACTATGGATCAGAGTTGACCTGGGAGTAATGGCGAGGGCGGCGTACTCCATTCTTCCGAGACTTCCAGAATTGGAACTTCACCACTGGAACCAAGATTGATATTCAGAAAGAGAACACTAGTGCAACTGGATCTCGAACCCGCTTACTACGATATGGCAGTCCAGAACGTTAGCTACTACACTAAGGGGATTTTCGTCCCTATGTTTGCGTATTTGTATATGTGTGTGTGTGTTTGCGTATGTGTCTATCTGTGTGTTTGTCTATCTCCTTACACGTGTGTGTTGGATTATTCAGACTCTTGTCCTCATCTTTATTGTTATCTGTACAACGTTTCAGTCGATGTGCCCTCCAGCCTTCTTCAGGTATTTCTTGTCGGACTCAGGAGCCTTCTCGAAGTCGGGAACCTTCTTTTCGGAATCGGGAGCCTTCTAGAACTCGGGAACCTTCTTTTTGGACTCAGGAGCCTTTTTGAACTCGGAAACCTGTTGAGAAATTTTGTTATATATATATTTACCGACCCCTCTGCACGAGCAGGATGCGACACAAGGTCAATTTCTTAAGCGGAGTTTGACAGGTTTGAATTCAGAATTTTCCTTCTCATAGACTGGTTACCTAGCCATGGTTAAAGATTCCAG
>CM042182.1:35173658-35188658 GCA_023376005.1 Doryteuthis pealeii | reverse complement strand
ATTTAGTTTGATCGAACGACTATCGATCAACCGAAGCTCACATTCTGCTATAATCATTGGTTTCCATAGTAACAATTAGATGAGACAAAGTCCGAATAATTCAATAACACTTCAAGAAAGAAAGTTTTAAAACTTTGTCCTAAGGGAGACAAAGGTTCAGAGTTGATATAGAGGGTTGCTGAAAACACCCGAAGAAGGCCGAAAGGCACATCAACCGAAACGTTGTGTAGATTCAATGAAATGATACAATAGTCCGAATAATCCAAATGAGATTACTGTAATAAACTTATGGCAATGTTGGTTCGAGTCTTATGGGTCAATAGTAATTTGGAGCGACAAAGCTGATTGATCAACACGTGTTATCTCTGATCAAAATCGGAACTTGTAAAGACATTGTTGCATAGCGAATAGGCACTTAAATAATTATAATGTGCATACCTCTTTCTTCTTCACTTACTTGGACGATCTATTCTTTCTGCTGCCGTCTTGGTATGCTTCTGATCGTCTTTGGTATATCTTCTAACATATTGACTTGGTCTGGCGATCTTCTAAGGATCTTGCGTCTGGAGTTGACTTGGGGACTTCGGTCTGGATTTCTCTCTATCAGTAAGCCCTGTGTCCATGTTAGTTTTTAGATAAATAATACTATAGACTTGCGATTGTATTTTGATGTGATTCTTTATTTTTCAGTCCCAACCCAGACATTCTGCTAAATAACATAGTCGCGCGTGAGTTTCCAGTTTTTATCAAGACCTAAAATGGCTGACCTATACTCTGCTGAAGGGCTAACTGCAAACAGCTGGGAGCCGAACAGGTCCCCGTGACTTCACGTATTTTTGGCGGGTTTCTGTAATTTTCCATGGGAAGGTTCCGGCCATGGTATGTAAAAGGGTCATCCCGCTCAGAATTACAGGGTGATTGACATATAATTCTTATTGCGAACCGTCATAGATTATGTATGACGAATCAGTCAACCAGCCAACCAAACTGCAGTAAACAATGAGTTGTCTAAACCCAAGGCAAACACTGAAATGATTGAAAAATTTTCAGTTTAAAGCTGTTTTAATTTTCATTCAATCACAAAGGTATCTTGATGGTTGTAAGCTCTAGTACACAATGGCAATTCGCCCTGGTCGGACTGTGCGGTCAAAATCACCGACTGCACCTGCTGTCAGAGGGGTAAGACTCCTCCGAAATGGGGCACCTGGTCGCCGTGGTGAGAATCGTGAATGCTTAAGAGATATATACCCAGGTGGATGAGCAGTTCATGACTTGCAATATCTCCACTTTGGCCCTACCGTTGGCTAACGGCGGTCGGGAGCTCGCCTCCGATCAATCGCTGTCACGCACCCCTGGCAGCCTGGTTAAGATTTCTCCGAACCTATTGCCCTTATGGCAAGCCCCAACCCCTTTTAGTCATATGGGTGCTAGTAGGCGTAAACTGAGGGTCTACATATCCTGGGAATGAACGTTAAACTCTATCTGATGGTGTGGTCCAGTTCTGGAGGTTTGGAATGTGGAGCACCCCTTCATTCACCATTGCTCCCTGGTCCACTCTGACCGGGAGTGGTAGTACCTGTTAGGGTTCCATCTATGGGTTAAATAGAAAAACATGAGTTTATAAACAAAATTGTATTATCCATTAAGAATTGATTTATTTCAAAACTTTCTCGCCATTACATAGCTCAGTCGGTAGAGCGTTCGGCTAGAAACAACAAGGTTCCTAGTTCGATACCCGCTCGCCAACTCACGTACGAGTAGCACAGGGATCTGTGCGGTAAAGTAAGGAGCTGATGGTAGGTGTGTCGCTCCACTCAGACGTGCTAAAATAATCTCCTTGTCTAGTGCTAGTGAAAAAGGGATATCTCCCTCACTGATTGGCTGATACCGAGCATTAGGCCGCCCCGACGACTTTACTTTTTATTACATGACCCACTGACGGTTGATATGCCGTAAAACAAAACAAAAACAAAACACAATGGCAATATCTATGTTCTTATATATACAGTCATACGGTTAAGATTCGTGTGGCCATTTTAAGGCTGTAGGTGAAAAAGGAAGATCTCTTATTATCAATTTTGCCGCTAATGTTTCCTGGCTTATGATTGGTTGATTTGAAAAGAGGCATGTCGACCAAAAAAATCATGTAAAAGAGGAGGAGAAGGAGGTAGAGAAACCATTGAAGGTGGGTGAATGAATGAATTAAATTGGGAATTAAAGAAGCAGCAGAAAACGCAGTGGAAGTGGCGAAAAAGTAAATAGAAAAGTGGAGAAGGTAATCTGAACAATAGTTACATAAATGAGAGTAACCTCTCCTTGTTTGTTTCCGTTTAAGGAAGTCGTATGTTTTGGTCGGCCATTTTCAATTCACCGTAAATCTATACTGAAAATAAGAATTTGTTCGAATCAATACAACTGCCTGTTTGAACACGAACATAGAAAAGGTGTTCTTAATAACAATTAAGTTTATTTCAAATAAAGAGCAAGCACAATTCAGAACTCATTTTATGATATTTTCGAGCTAAAACATTGCAGTTGTATTGATTCAAACAAATTCGCGTATTTTCAGTGTAGGATTTACGGATTAAAATTGAAAATTGCCGACCAAAAACAACCGCTACCTCAAAGTTGATAACAAACAATGGGAGTTCTCTCATGTTATGAAGCTAATGTTCAATTACCGAGAAAAGGAGTGGAGAAGGAAAAAAAATGAAATATATAAAAAAAGGGAGGAGGAGGAAGTGGAATTAAAAGAGGAGGGTGAATAATGAATTAATGGTAAATTGAAAAGAAATCGGAAGTTGAGGGAGTAGGAAAGGATAGAAAAAAGGGGAAGGGAGAGGTGGAAAAGAACTGAAAAAAGAGAGAGGAGAGGAAAGGATAGAAACAGAGGAGAAGGAAGAGGAGGAAAGGAACTAGAAAAAAGAGATAAGGGGGAAAGGAACAAGAAAAAGAGAAGGAAGAGCAGGAAAAGATAGAAAAAGAGGAGAGGGGAGAGGAAAGGAACTAAAAAAAGAGGAGAAGGCGAGCAGGAAATAGAGAGAAATAAAGAGAGAAGGAGGGAAGAAAGGAAATAGAAAAAGAGGAGATGGGAGGAGAATAGATAGAATAAGAGGAGAAGGAAGAGTAAGAAAGAAATAGAAGAGAGGAGAAGGAAGAGGAGGAAAAGGATAGAATAAAGAGGAGAAGGAAGAGGAAGAAAGAAATAGAAAGAGAGGAGAAGAAGAGGAGAAAAGAGATAGAATAAAGAGGAGAAGAAGAGTAAGAAAGAAATAGAAAGAAGGAGGAAGAGGAGGAAAAGAGATAGAATAAAGAGGAGAAGGAAAGGAAGAAAGGAAATAGAAAAGAGGAGAAGGGAGAGGAGGAAAGGAACTAGAAAAAGAGTAGGGAGAAAATGAAGGGAGGGGGAAGAGCAGGAGGAACCAAAGGAGGTGATGAAATAAATGAATTAATGTAAATTGGAAAGAAATCGGAAATAGAAAGAGTGGGAAAAGGAAATACAAAAAGAGGAGAAGGAAGAGGACAAGTAAGAGGAGGAAGTGGGGGAGGGAGGTAAATAACCAAAGAAATAGAAGAAAGGGGAGACGTTATAGGAAAAAGTGTAGCACTGCAAAACATAAAATTGTAACAACATGTGTTTTAAAGAAATAAAAAAAAACGAAAAAAATATCTTTAGAAAATGGGCAAATGAATTTTATATTCGAAAATTTGAAAAAATAAAAATTATAAAATAAATAAACATAAAAAAGATTAAAAAAAAAAACAATAAATAAATAAATAAATAGTTGATTAAAATCTTTTAAGGAAAGGAGTGCTAAATTGATGACGTCAAATAATTTAGAAAAAACAAAAAAATAAAAAAATAAAAATAAATAAAATGAATAAAAATAAATAAACAAAAAATAAATAAATAAAAATTAAAAAAACCCAAACAAATGCATTCCTGAGATTCAAAGGACAAAAAAGGTCATCTAAACGATGCCAGAGCGCAAGAACCGGAAGTGTACATTTTGGCGGGAAATCGAAGCATTATAAACAAAGTAATATCTGAGGAATGTACGAGAACGGGAAAAAAAAGGCACTAAAAAGACGAGAAGCGGAAGAGAAATGGGGAAAGATTGCATTAGGAATGTGTTTCGATTTTTTTTTGGGTTTTTTTTCGTTGGTATTATTTATTAGAACACACTCCCCCCCCCAATATCCCAGCTCACCCCCCGCCCCCAAAAATAAAAGCGAGCACGTCAAATTTTAAAGGTCTTTTCCGTTTAATTTAAACTAAGGAATAACCACCCTTGCACAATGTATTATTTTAAATTTATTTTTATTTTTTTCTCTTTTTTTATTCTACTTTCTGCAAATTAGGATTTCTAACGACAATTAGGGCGAAAAAAAAAGGGCCAAGAATTTGACGATCGTCCTTTTAAATGGACGGACACTAAATGAAACCAAATTGGGAGAGTCCCGTGGCGTGTGGCAACGTATTGGACTGGAGACAATTATAGTAAGCGACCGTTCGAACTTCTAGTTAAAAAATTTTAAATGCACAATCGAACTGGCAGTTAGCGACATTAGTGAAAATTTAAGAAGAATGCGATATATTGACAAGATATATTATATATTATATATATATATATATATATATAAGAAGGAAATGAGTAACCTAACTCGGGTTTCATCGATAGAGTTCTTCAAGGGTAACTTTTAAATAAATCGAGTTACAATTTAATCTTTGGTGTTATAAACATCCCGTTGTGGAGACGGGCATGCTGATAAACGAAAAGATTAATATGTAAACTCGATTAATTAAAGTAACCCTGAGAATCTATCGATGAAACCCGAGTAGGTTACTCATTTCCATTCTTAAATAAATTATGCTCTACATTGTATTGAGCACTTTGTATTTGTTTTTTCTCAACCTTAACCTCTGGATATTGTGCGCTTCCACGATCGTTCTTATACCCACCGGTAAGTTAATACTTTATACATATACAAATATATTATATATAATATATATATATATATATATATATATATATATACGCGAAACATTGGTAATCTCAGAATTACAGAAAGTTTATTAATAGCCAAATTAGGTCCTAGTATAAACAATAGATTAGAGCTAAACACTGAATACATAATTAATTAAAATACACGTTCCTCACAGTATATAGTACATAGTATGTACATTTCATTATACATATATCAAATGAAATAATACATAAATATAAAATAGATGATAATAATAATAAAAAATAAAAAATAAAATTGAAATTGAATGAACGGCTATGTCCATCACATCACGGTTTTGCGCGTGACATTTAAAAAAAAAAAAAAACACCACGAGACGCGTTTTATAACAAAAAAAAAAAATAACGACCAAAAAAAAAACAAAAAAAACGCGTCCATTTCCGAAAATCGTCTCTGAAGATAAAGTTTTACTTGAAATCGATAAACAGAAAATAACATCTTTTTGTTTTTTATTTTTTACTTGCATTGTAATGCTTTCAAATTAATACATTATATATATATATATATATATATATATATATATATATATATATATATATATATATATAGTATATATATGAGAAATATGAGTAAAGAAGAGAAATGTAGATGGATAAAAATAAATTTCATCGATATCACTTTTAATCGATATCACTGACAATGTGTTTCGTCTGTTTTTCAAAATGTATACGGATTTACGTTATTATTATTATTATTATTAAAATAATCAGATGGAGTTGAAATGATGATGATAATAATAATAGGAAAAATGCATAAAATGTTCCGTAACAGATTTTGCCGACCTTCATCAGAGTGGTAATTTTTAATTTCTTTCTTACTCATTGTTTCCCCATATTGTCGGATTCATTTCCCATTCTCACACACACACACACACACACACACACACCACACACACACACACACACATATAATAAATAATTATATATTATAATATATATATGGGAGAATATGTGCTTAATTGAAGTCAGACCTAATTTTTTGAAAGTTAATTCATTTATGGTTAATTAGGCGGGATTTAACTACTTAAATGTAAGGCTAAACAAATCAAGAAAAATCAATCTCTGAATATATATTTCGACGTATTAGGTCTCATCAGCAGAGCTATAGATACGAAGATCGCCTCGTGTGTGACTCGAAACCCTTATGTCGAAACGACACTCAGGCTCTTACCATCACACCAAACGGAAATCGCAATTTTTATCGCTTTGTTTAGGTATTAGTAGTACTCATATTCATCTTTAGAGACTTGTCGCACGACCTTACGCAAATGTAAACAAATCTAGCTATTTTCAGCCGACAGAAGCACATATTCTCCCAAAATACTATCGCTGAAAATACTAATATTGTTTACAATATAATAAATATATATATATATATAATTATATATATATATATATATATATGAAGTAGACAATGTCGGCTATCGCCATGTCAAACACATTGTTTGTCCACTTCATACTGTCGTGTCATAATCACAAAAAGTGCGAATATACACATCAGTTAAAAATAAACGAGAAATTCTGGTGAACCCAGCTTGTATTATGGCTAGAGTGTCCGCCTATCAGACTGACAGGTAGGGTTCGAATCACGCACAAAGCACTGCCCTGTCTATAGCTCTGCCTATGAGGCCTAATAGGCTGAAATGTACATACAGAGATCGACTTTTTCTCGATTTGTTTACGCTTTACATTTAAACCGATATGCACGCCTAATTCATTTAATCATAATTAATTAATTAACAAAATTAGTTATGACTTTAATAAAGCACATAATCTCCCCCCACCAAAAAACAAATATATAGTCATCCACAGACACGTATTTCCGCTATATATATATATATATATAGTGTCATCCACAGACACGTGTTTCGACTTATCAAGTCTCTTCCGTGTGGCTAGAATAGGAACAGAATATATATATATATATATATATATATATAAATATATATATATATAGGGTTAAGTAAACAAACAAAAGTGTTTATTTTTATATGTCTTTAAGCCGACAATTTTTGGAGGATATATGTGCTTAATTGAAGTCATACCTAATTTTTGAAAATTAATTAGTTAATAATTAATGAATTTAGGCGGGCATATATGTTCAAATGTAAGGCTAAACAAATCGAGAAAATTTCAATCCCGGAATGTACATTTATATATATATATATATATATATATATATATATAATTATATATATATAAAATTTGTTTCTTATAGTATCATTGAAGCATTTGTGTGTATGTGTAATATAAAGATTTTAAAGGCAATTTACAATGCAATATGTGTTGAATTTATTTAACTTTTTTTTTTTTCAAACTAAATATTTTCGGAAGTAAAATTCCATCTGCAGAGTTATTGAAAGTTGAAAGTATTGAAAGTACTAGGTGATTTTTTTTTATAGTACTTATATTATATTATATAAACAACAGAAGATTACATATGCCGTGGGATAAGTACTATAAAAAAAAATCACCTAGTACTTTCAATACTTTCAACTTTCAATAAACTCAGAAGATGGAATTTTACTTCCGAAAATATTTAGTTTTGAAAAAAAAAAAAAAAGTTAAATAAATTCAACACATATTGCATTGTAAATGGCCTTTCAAAATCTTTAAAATTATATAATATAATAAATATTATATATAACTATATATATATTATATATATATATATATAAAAGAAAAAAAAACAAATCTTCTGCAACTCCTGAAAAAAAAATCAGACGGTACATAAAAATAGTAAGGAGAAAAAATACTGTAAGTGTTACCTGAGTTAAATATACTAAAGTGCTCAATACAAAAAGTAGAGCTAATAAGTGATAACCCTAATGAGTCTATCTATGAGAATATTAACCTAGGTTTATAGATATATATTTTTATAAATAATTCTGATGATCCATTAGGAGAAACGTAATATATATATATATATATATATATATATATATATATATATATATATATCTGACACACTAGGCTTACTTTAATATATATAATATGGTAAAGGTTATCATGTATAACAATAAAAGCGATCTACACAATGATAATGGATGGAAGACTAAAAGGAGGAAAGGAATGGAAGGAGGAAAAATATTGATGAAACAAGGACCCTTTCGTCCGGTGCTTTTCAAGTTTTACACCCGTGATAGTAAACACAGAACTTCCGGGCATTCACAATGTTCTGAGTCTGCAATCGGCAAACACCTACTTAATATAAATACTTGCCGGTCCAATTCTGCTAACCATTGGGTAGGAGTTGTGTTAATTATTTTTCTATGTTACTGCCGCTACCCAGGATTGAACCCGGAATCCAGAGATAACAAAAAAAACCAAAAAAAACACTATGAGTCTAGGTAAAAAGATCATACATAAGATGAATAGATAGATATTCTAGCCAAAACAAGACATTAGGTTTATAAGTTCCCAAAATTCGCGTTGAATTGTCCAATTGTACACATGGCCTAGTGGATAAGGTAGTTAGGTTAAGACAGTTCTAGGTGACAGTTATATCTGCATTCGGGTTCAATCCTGAGCAGCGCAGTAACATAAAAAATGATTAACACAACTCCTACCCCAGCTATGGTTAGCGGAATGAGAACAGGACACCCCCATGGACTGAATAAAGGGTTAGGTTCAAAGTTCCGTGATGGCCCCCGACTAGGACAAGAAAGTTCCCGAGTTCGAAAAGAAGGTTCCCGAGTCGGAAAAGAAGGTTCCCGAGTCCGAGAAGAAATACCTGAAGAAGGTCAGTCGGCATATCGGCTGAAACGTTGTACAGATAACAATGAAGATGAGGACAATAGTCCGAATAACGCAGATGCTACTGATCCTCAATCCTCATCTCAAACATTCAGAGAAATAGTTTGGTTTGGTTTGTTTTACGGCATATCAACCTCAGTGGGTCATTTAACACCGATAAAGTTTTGAATTAATCAATTCTTAATGGATAATACAGATTTTTTCATGAATACATTTTTCTATTTAACCATAGATGGACCCTAACAGGTACTACCACTCCGGGTCAGAGTGACCCAGGGAGCAATGGTGATGAAGGGGTGCTCACATTCCACAAACCTCCAAAACTGGAAACCTCCCCATCAGATAGAGTTTTAACGTCATTCCCAGACATGTAGACCCGCAGCCACTGCCTTCTAGCACCCATATGATAAAAAGGGGTTGGGGCTTGCCATAAGGGCAATAGGGTTGGGAAAATCATATAGGTAATAACGTTAAACTCTATTGATGGGGAGGTCCAGTTTTGGAGGTTTGTGGAATGTGAGCACCCCTTCATCACCATTGCTGCCCTGGTCCACTCTGACCCGGAGTGGTAGTACCTGTTGGGTCCCATCTATGGTTAAATAGATAAAATGTTAATTCATGAAAAAATTGTATTATCCAGTTCAATTGATTTATTCAAAACCTTTTATCGGTGTTAAAATGAACCCAGCTGGAGTTGAATATGCCGTAAGACAAACCAACAAAACTATTTCTCGGTGATGTTTGAGTATGAAGATTGAGGATCAGTAAGCATCTGCGTTATTCGGACTATTGTCCTCATCTTCATGTTATCTGTACAACTTTTCAGCCCGCTAGCCGATGACCTTCTTCCAGGTATTTCTTCTCGACTCGGAACCTTCTTTTTCCGCTCGGAACCTTCTTTTCGAACTCGGGAACTTTCTTGTCCTATGGGGGCCATCACGGAACCTTTTGACACCTAACGTTTATCAGTCCATGGGGGTGTTCCTGTTCTCATTCCGCTAACCATAGCTGGTAGGAGTTGTGTTTAATCATTTTTTAGTGTTACTGCCGCTTGCTCAGGATTGACCGGGTAATGCAGATATTAACTGTTCACTGAACTGTCTAACCTAACTACTTATCCAACTAGGCCATGTGACAATTGGACATTCACGCGAATTTGGGAGACTTATAAACCATGCCTGTTTGCTTAGAAATTTCTATTCAGTCTTTATGTGATCTTTTTACTAGACTCATAGTGTTGTTTGGTTTCTTTTGTTAGTCTCTGGATTCCGGTTAATCTGGGTAAGCGGCAGTAACATAGAAAATAAGTTAAACACGACAGCCTACCAATGGTTTGCGAAATTGGACTCGGCAAGTATTTATAGTTAAGTAGGTGTTGCCGATGCAGACTCAGACATTGGTGAATGCCCGGAAGTTTTGTGTTTCTATCACGGTGTAAACTGAAAAGCACGGACGAAAGGGTCCTTGTTCATCAATATTTTCCTCCTCTCATTCCTTTCCTCCTTTAGTCTTCCATCCATTTCATTGTGTAGATCGCCTTTATTGTTATACATGATAACCTTACCATATTATTATATTAAAGGTAAGCCTAGTGTGTCAGATATATATATACATATATATATATATATATAATATATATATAGTATATATTCTACGTTTCTCCTAATGGATCATCAGAATTATTAATAAAAATATATATCTATAAAACTAGGTTAATATCTCATAGATAGACTCATAGGGTTATCACTTATTAGCTCTACTTTTTGTATTGAGCACTTTATTTATATTTTAACTCAGGTAACATCTTATCAGTATTTTTTCTCCTTACTATTTTTATAGTACCGTCTGATTTTTTTTTCAGGAGTTGGCAGAAAGATTGTTTTTTTCTTTATAAATATAAGTATATATAGTATATATGAGTATAATATATATATAGTAAGTATATAATATATATAAATATAAAGATTTTGAAGCAAGTTACAATGCAATATGTGGTTGAATTTATTTAAGCTTTTTTTTTTTTTTCAAAACTAATATTTTCGGAAGTAAAATTCCATCTCTGAGTTATTGAAGTTGACAAGTATTGAAAGTGACTAAGGTATTTTTTTTTATAGTACTTAATCCCACGCGATATTGTAATGCTTCTGCTGTTTTATAGAGATATAATATAAGTACTATAGAATAGAAAATATCACCTAGTACTTCTCAATACTCTTCCAACTTTCAATAACTCTGCAGATGGAATTTACTTCCGAGAGAGATATTAGTTTTGAAAAAAAAAAGTTAAATAAATTCAGCACATATATGCATCTGTCAAATTGCCTTTAAAAAATCTTTATATTACACATACACACAAGTGCTTCATATATGATAACAGAAATCAAATTTTATAAATATATATATATATAATATATATACACTATATATATATATTAAATGTACATCCGGATTTATGTTTCTCTGATTTGTTTAGCCTTACAGTTTGAACATATATGGCCCGCCTAAATCATTAATTTAATAATTAATTTGTCAAATTAGGTATGACGTTCAATTAAGCACAATATCCTCCAAAGAATTGTCGGCTTAAAGACTATATAAAAATAAACACTTTTGTTTTGTTTACTAGACCCATATATATATATTATATATATATATATATGATATATATAAGTATATAATTCTGTTCTATTCGTAGCCAACACCGGAAGAACTTGATAAGTCGAAACACGTGTCTGTGGATACACTATAATAGTATATATATATAGCGAAATACGTGTCTGTGATGACTATATATTGTGTTTTTGGTGGGGGAGATGAGATTTTTATTAAACGTCATAGACTAATTTGTTAATTATAATTATGATTAATATGAATTAGGCGTGCATATCGGTTTAAATGTAAAGGCGTAAACAAATCGAGAAAAAGTCGATCTCTGTAATGTACATTTCAGTCCTATTTTGCCATAGGCAGAGCATATAGACGAGGGCAGTGCTTTGTGCGTGATTCGAACCCTACCTGTCAGTCTGAGTGGCGGACACTTCTAGCCATAATACAAGCTGGGTTCAACACAGAAATTCTCGTTGTATTTTAACTGATTGTATATCGACTTTTTGGGTGATTATGACACGACAAGTAGAAGTGAACAAACAATGTGTTTGACATGCGATAGGGCCGACATTTGTCTACTTCATAATATATATATATAGTATATATATTATATATATAATAATATAATATAAATATGTAAAAAAATATAAGCTATTTTCAGCCGATAGTATATTTGGGAGAATATGTTCTTCTGTCGGCTGAAAAATAGCTAGATTTGGTTACATTTGCGTAAGTCGTGCGACAAGTCTCTAAGATGAATATGAGAGTACTATACCTAAACAAAGCGAATAAAATTGCGATTTCCGTTGTGTGATGCGTGAGCCTGGTGTCGTTTCGACATAAGGGATCGAAGTCACACACGGGCGATCTTCGTATCTCTATATGACCTGGCTGATGAGAACCTAAGGGGGAAATGAGTTATAATTGATTTTTACTTGATTTGTTAGCTTAACATTTTAAGAGTTAAATCCGCCTAATTAACCATAAATCTAATTAACTTCAAAAAAATTAGGTCTGACGTTCAATTAAGCACATATTTCTCCATATATATATAGAGAGAGAGAGTATAATATTATATATGTGTGTGTGTGTGTGTGTGTGTGTGTGTGTTTGTGTGTGTGGTGTTGAGAATGGGCAAATGATCAGACAATATGGGAAACAATGAGTAACGAAAAAGAAATAAAAATACACTCTGATAAGGTCGGCAAAAATCGTGTACGAACATTTATGCATTTTTCCTATTTTATTATCACAATCATTTCACTCAGTCTGATATTTTTATAAATAAATAAACATAATACGGTAAATCCGTATAACTTTGATATAAAAAGCCCGAAACAACATGTGTCAGTGATATTGGAGATGACCTGGTGGGGGGAGTTAAAAGTGATATCGGAGATAAATTTATTTTTATCCATCTACATTCTCTCTTTAACTCCATATTTCCTCATTATATACTATATATATATAATATATATAATATATAATATATATATAATATATATTAATATATATATTTATGTATAATTTGAAAGCAATTGACAAGCAAGTAAAAATAAAAAACAAAAAGATTTATTTTCTGTCTTATGCGATTTCGAAGTAAAACTTTAATCTTCAGAGACGATTTCGGAAATGGACGCGTTTTTTTTGTTTTTTTGGTCGTTTTTTTTTTTTGTTATAAACATCGCGTCTCGTGGTGTTCTTGTTTTTTTTAAAATGTCACGGCCGGGACGGCCAAAACCGGTGATGTGATGGGACTGATAGCCGTTCATTCAATTATCAATTTTAGTATGTTTATATTTTTATTATTATTATCATAACTATTAGTAAATAATTATAGTGTATTATGTCTTTGATATAGTGTATAAGCAAATGACATACTATGTACTATAGTACTGTGAGGAACGTGTATTTAAATTAATTAGTGTAGTTCAGTGTTTTAGCTCTAATCTATTGTTTTTACTAGGACCTAATTTGCCTATTAAAACCTTTCTGTAATTCTGAGATTGACCATGTTTCGTATATATAATATATATATATATATATATTATATATATATATTTACCTATGTATATGTATAGAGGTATTAACTACCGTGGGTATACGAGAACGATCGTTTGGAAGCCGCACATATTCCAGACGGTTAAGGTTGAGAAAAACATCACAAAAGTGCTCATACAATGGTAGAGCTAAATTTTCATTAAGAATGGAAATGAGTAACCTAGCTCGGGTTCACGATAGATTCTTTCAGGGTTACTTTTAAATTAAATCGAGTGTTACAAGTTGAAATTTGGTGTTAATAACAGTGCCCGTTCCAATACGGGCTGTTTATAACACCAAAGATTAATTGTAAACTCGATTAATTAAAAGTAACCCTGAAAGAATCGTATCGATGAAACGCCGAGAGGTTACTCATTCCATTCTTATATATATGAATATATATTAGTATAATGAATTATAGGTTAATTCTTTCAGTAAATCGCAATTCGTTCTAAAATTTTCACTAATGTCGCTAACTGCCAGTTCAATGAGTGCTTTAAAATTTTTTAACTAGAGTCGAGGTCGCTTCCTATAAGAGGGGTGAGGGGGGGGGGGGGGGGGGGGGGGGGGGGGGGGGGGGGGGGGGGGGGGGGGGGGGGGGGGGGGGGGGGGGGGGGGGGGGGGGGGGGGGGGGGGGGGGGGGGGGTGGGGGGGGGGGGGGGGGGTTCTCAGTCCAACGTTAGCCAACTACGCACGGGGACGTCTCGACAATTGGTTCATTTAGTGTCCGTCCTTAAAGGACCGGTCAAATTCTTGCCGCTTTTTTTTTCGCTAATTGCGTTAGAAACTCTAATTTGCAGAAAAGTAGAATAAAAAGAAAAAATAAAAAAAAATTTAAAAATAATTAATGGTCTAGGGTTGTATTTCCTTAGTTTAAATTAAAACGGAAAAGACCTTTAAAATTTTCACGTGCTCGCTTTTTTTTTGTGGGGGGGGGGTGAGCCTGGATATTGGGGGGGGGAGTGTGCTTCTAATAAAATAATACAACGAAACACATTCTAATTGCAATCTTCCCATTTCCTTCGCTTGTCTCGTCGCTTTCGTGCCTTTTTTTTTCCTTCTCTACTTCTCAATAATTACATTTGTCTTATATGCTCGTTCCCGCCAAAAATGTACATTCCGGTCTTGCGCTCTGCCAATCGTTTAGATGACCTTGTTGTCCTTTTGAATCTTCAGGATGCATTTGTTTTGGTTTTTTATTTTATTTATTTATTTTTTGTTTATTTATTTTTATCATTTTTATTTATTTATTTTTTTTTTTTTTTGTTTTTTCTAAATATTTGACGTCATCAAATTAGCTCCTTTCCTTAAAAGATTTAATCACTTTATTTATTTATTTATGTTTACACTCTTTTTTATTTTTATTTATTTTATATATTTTATTTTTCATTCGAATATAAAATCATTTGCCCATTTCTAAAGATAAATTTTTCAGTTTTTTTGTTATTCTTTAAAACACATGTTTGTTACAAATTTGGTATGTTTTGCGTTAACACTTTTCCTATAAGTCTCGCCCTTCTTCATTCCTTTGGTATTTACACCGCCCATACCCCGCCGGACCCCGCCACGC
>CM042182.1:35170160-35173558 GCA_023376005.1 Doryteuthis pealeii | reverse complement strand
AAGGTTTTTTAAGAAGGTAACTTGATTAGAATCCAATGGAGGAATTTATTGAAATAGTCCTTTCATGGCCATTCGGGAGTAGGATTTTGGCCCGTTATTGGCTGAATTAAGGGGAAAATGATTGAGTTGCAAAGAGCGGAAGGGTGCGAGTGTAAGATGGACAAGGAGAGAAGAGAGGGGGGAGAGAGGCAGGGGTTTAACGTACCAAAAATAGAGAGGGAGGAAAAATTAAGAAAGATAGAATGAGAGAGGGAGATCGAAGAGAGAGGAGAGAGGAAAGGGGAGGAAGAAGAAAAGCCAGAAGACAGATCATGCAGATAGAGAGGTAAATGAGGGATTACCGAAGAAGAGAGAAAGAGAGAGAAGGAGGAGAGTTGATAAAGGACAGAAAGAGACGCGTCGGGGATAGCCGAGTGATCCTGAAGAGGGGTAGGAAAGCGAAGGAAGATATATAAATATATATTATATATAAAATTATGAAAAAGAGGTGTGAAATAGAGAATGATAGAGAGAAGAAGAAGGCGAGAAGAGGAGAAGAGACAGATGGAGAGAGTTTGAAGACACAGAGAGAGGAAAAAGACATAGAGAGAGAGGAGAGGAAGAGAGTGAGAGAGAGAGAGAATGAGGGAAGAGAGAGTAGCGAAAAGCGAAGGGGAAAAGATACTATTATATTAAATAATATGAGTTTGCACAAAGATACGGAAGGGTGAGTTGCAAAGAAGGAGAGGGGGGAAGAGCCAAGGTTAAGTGACAAATAGAGAGGGGAGAATAGAAAAGATTAGAAACAGAGAGATAGAGAGAGAAGAAAGGACAAGAAGGGAGAAGAGAGAGAGAGAAAGGGAGGAACAAGACAAGAGAGAGAAAGACATAGATAGTAGATAGTTTAGGAAAGTGAAGGGAAGGGAAAATTTAATATATATATATATATAAAATGATGAGTTGTCAAAGAGGAAAGGGATGGTGTGTGTAAGAAGGAAGGCGCAAGCGAGAAAAATGGAAGAGCTGAGAGAGAGAGAGAGGAGATGAAGAAGAGAGAGATGAGAGAGGTGTGCGACAGAGAAGAGAGAGAGAGGGAAGGCGGGGAGGAGAGAGTGAACGAGAGAAGAGGGAGAGGGAAAAGAGAGATGGGAAGGCAGGTGAGAGAGAGAAAAAGAGAAATTGAAAGGGAAGAAAAGAGGAGAAAGATCAATAATTTAATAAAGGGAATCAGGATGGTTTGCAAGAAAGGTAAGAGAGAGAAGAGAGGGGTAGGAGAGACAGGTAGAAGAGACAAGAGGAGGGAGAAATAGAAAAGAGAGATAGTAATGACGAGAGAGAAGAGAGATAGACGAGAGAGAGAGGAGAGAAAGGAGGAGGAACAAACAGAGAAAAGACAGAGAGAGAGAGAGGAGAGAGAGAGGGCGGGGTAGAAAAGCGAAGGGGAAAGAAAAGAATATAATATTTATATATTATTATATATATATTATATAATATTTATATATAAAATTATGAGTTGCATAAGGAAAGGATGGTGTGCCAGAAGGAAGAGAGAGAGGGGAGAGAAGAAACGCGGGTAGATACAAATAGAGAGGGAAAGAAAATAAAAAGATAGAATGAGAGAGAGGAGAAAGGGGAGGAAGGAAGACAGAGAGGAAAGACCCATAGATAGAGAGATAGTTAGAAAAGCGAAGGGAAGATAGATAGATATATATATATAAAATGATTTGAGTTTTGCAAAGGAGGAAAGGTGAGTGTGTAAGAAGGAAGTGGCAAGGGCGAAATTGGAAGGAGAAGAGAGAGGAGAGAGATGAAGAGAAGATGAGAGAGAGAGAGAGAGAAAGGAGAAAGAAGAAAAGAAGAAAAAGAAAGGAGCAGAGGGTGAGATATATATAGTTAAAGAAGAGAGATAGAGAGATACATAAAAGGGAGAGTTGAGAGAAGAAAATAGAATGGAAAGAGAAATAAAGACGAAAGGAAGAGACAGTGAGAGAGGTGGAGAATAGAGAAGGGAAGAAGGAGAGAATAGAGAGATAGCACAGAAGAAGAGGGGAAAAAAAGAGAGAGAGGGAGGAGCAAGCGAGGGCTGAGGGGAAGAGAGAGAGACGAGAGAGAGAGCAGAGAGAGAAGAGATGAAGAAGAAAAAGGAAATATAATATATAATATATATATCAGAGAGAAAGAGAGAAGACAGAGAGGAGACAAAGAAGAGAGGGGGGGAATTGAGAGGACAGGAGAAGATTGACAAAAGACTGAGAATGAAAGATATAGTATATAGAAGAGAAGAGGAATAAAGAGAGAAGAGAGCGGAGAGAGAGTGAGAGCTAGCAGAAAAAGAGATATACAAGGGTTGTGACAGAGAGGAGAGGACGAGCGGAGGAGAAGACTGAGCAGACGGCTGAGAGGAAGAGAGAGGAGAGAGAGAAGGAGAAAGAGGTTTAGTAGAGCAAGATAGATAGATGATTACGAGATCGAGAGAGGGAAAAAGGTATCATAAAGGGTTGAGAATTTCAGAGGGAGATAGAGATACAGAGATGAGGAGGAGGGGCAATCAGGGTTCTGAAAGTATTGGTTGAGAGAGAGGAGAGCGGGAGAAAGAAAGGAAAGCCCAAGTTATTATGGAAACTAATTTACAGATTTTAAAAAAATATCCATAAAAATAATAAATGCAAAAAAATAAAAAACTAAAAAAAACCCCTGAGTTGTGAGATGTACTTTTTTTTAGATAACTGGAGGTGTGTAAATAAGGTTGATTAGAATTTTACTTTTTTTGAGGTGTCATCGCCTAAGTTAAAAGGCGGAATAAGTTAGGGCTGGGAGTTAGGGTTAGGGGTTGTAGAAATTAAATGATGGAATGTGAGTGAGGACTATAAATAAATTAGACGAGCATTAAAGGAAGTGGAATCAGCAAGCCACCGGAAAGAGAAGTCGGCGAGGGTGAAGTAAGAAAAGAAGATGGAAGAAGTAAGAAGAAGGAAGAAGAAGAAGAGCAGATGGTTGAGGGTTTGGAAGAAGAAGAAGAAGAGAAGATAGCAAGAAAAGAAGAAAGAAGGAAGAGAAGAATGAAGGGCGGGAAAGTGATGAGAGGAGAAGCAGAATAGACAGAAGAAAGAAGAAGGAAGAAGAAGCAAGAAGAAGTAAGAAGAGAAAGAGAAGAAGGGGAAAGTCTGAGAGAAGGAAAAGAAAGAAGAAGAAGAAGAAGAGAAGGGAAAGGTGAGAGAAAGAAGAAAGAGAGGTAGGTAGATTTGAAAGAAGAGAAGAAGAAGAAGAAGAAGAAGAAGAAGCAAGAAAGGAGAAGAAGAAGAAGAAGAAGGGGAAAGTGAAGAGAAGAAGAAGGAGAGACGGTAGGATTGACAGAAGAAGAAAAGAAGAAGAAGAAGAAGAAGAAGAAAAGAAGAAGAAGAACAGCAAAGAATGAAAGA
>CM042182.1:35147660-35165160 GCA_023376005.1 Doryteuthis pealeii | reverse complement strand
GTGCATATATTTGCTAGTTTTGCATTAATGATTTGATTTAGGACTTTTCTTTGTAAAAGAAAAGCATTGGTGGTGTTGAATATTAATAACATTATTGTTTGTTGGCCCTTAAAGTAGTCAGTTGGTCTGAGTTTTCTATCATCATGAGGTGTTTCAAGGGCATTCCCAACAAAGCACAATCATCTCTCTTTTAAGTTTGCATAGATAAATAAGATAAACAACAAACTTTAAATAAGAATAATAGAAATAATAACAATAATAGTGTAAACAAACTAAGTAGATTGAGCTAAAGATGACCTGAGTATGGTTTGAAGAAAAAAACCCTAAAGAGTAACAATGAAATTATAACAAGTATAGAGAGACAAAACCTCAAAAGTGAATACAGCAAACTTGCACTAAAAGAGTACAAAAGTAAATAATGAAAAGTTTTGAAACTTATGACAATGTTTGGTTCTACCTTTATGTGTGAATAGTTATTGGGAGAACAAAGCTGATTGATCAATACGTGTTATCTCTGATCAAAGTCGAAACTGTACAGACATTGTTGCATAGCGCCTTCCTCACTGGCTCTAAATAATTATAATGTTGCATACCTCTTCTTCTTCACTTACTTGGACATCTATTCTTCTGCTGGCCGTCTTGGTATGCTTCTGATCGTCTTTGGTATTTCTTCTAAAATCTTGACTTGGTCTGGCATCTTCTAGGATCTTGCGTCTGGAGTTGACTTGTGGACTTCGGTCTGGATTTCTCTCTATCAGAAGCCCTGTGTCATTGTTAGTTTTTAGATAATAAACACAAGACTTCGATTTATTTTGATGTTACTTTATTTTCAATCCCCAACCCAGACATCTGCTAAATAACATAGCGCGCGTGAGTTCCAGTTTTAGGCAAGACCTAAAATGGCCGACTACTCTGCCTGAAGTCTAACTGCAAACTGGGGACCGAACAGATCCACGTGACTATTTTGGCGGGCTTCTGTAATTTTCCATGGAAGGACCCGGCCATGGTATGAAAAGGGTCATCCCCTCAGAATTACAGGGGATTGAAAATAATCTTATGCAACAGCATAGATTATGTAACAACATGTCAACCAGACATACCAGACTGTCAGTAAAATGTGTTGTCAAGCCTCAAGGCAAAACACTGAAAATGATTGAATACATTTTCAGTTTTAGACTGTTTTAATTTTCGTTCAATGCACAGAGGTATCTTGATGGTTTAGCTCTAGTACACAATGGCAATTCGCCCTGTCGACTGGGGTGTTAGAATGCACCGACTGCACCTCTGCAGAGGGGTAAGACTCCCCCAATGGGGCCACCTGGTCGCCGTGGGTGGCGACCCGTAATGCTTAAGAATAGAACCCAGGTGAATGAGCAGTTCATGACTTTCAATACTCCACTTTGGCCCTATCTTGGGCTAGACAGGCAGTCGGAGAGGCTCCCTCCGATCAATCGGCTAGTCACGTCAAGCCCTAGCACCTATATGATATTCCCAACACTATTCCCCTATACAGTCATGCGGTTAAGATTCGTGTGGTCATTTTACGGCTGTAGGTGAAAAGGGAAGATCTCTTATCTTCAGTTTTGCCGCTAAAGTTTGCTGGCTTATGATTGGTTGATTTGAAAAGAGGCATGTCGAATAAAAAAGCATGTAAAAGAGGAGGAGAAAGAGGAAGATAAACCATTGAAGGTGGGTGAATGAATGAATTAAATTGGGAATTAAAGAAGCAGCAGAAAACGCAGTGGAAGAGGCGAAAAAGTAAATAGAAAAGTGGAGAAGGTAATCTGAACAATAGGTACATAAATGAGAGTAACCTCCCCTTGTTTGTTTCCCTTTGAGGCAGCCGTATGTTTTTAGTCGGCCATTTTCATTTCACTGTAAATCTATACTGAAAATACGAATTTATTCGAATCAATACAACTGCCTGTTTGAACATGCACATATAAAATGTGTTCTTAATAACAATTAAGTTCATTTCAAATAATGCGCAAGCACAATTAAGAACACATTTTATGATATGTTCGTGCTAAAACATGCTGTTTTATTGATTCAAACAAATTCGTATTTTCAGTGTAGATTTACGGTAAAATGAAAATTGCCGACCAAAACATACGGCTTCCTCAAAGGGAAACAAACAAGGAGAGGTTACTCTCGTTTAGGTAACTATTGTTCAGATTACTCGAATTTATGTAGCTAATGTCCAGAATACCGAGAAGGGAGTTGAAAAGGGGAAAAACAAAAAAATGAAATATATAAAAAAGGGGGGAGGAGGAAGAAGAATTAAAGAAGGAGGGTGAATAAATGAATTAAATGGTAAATTGAAAAGAAATCGGAAGTTGAGGGAATAGGAAAGGAAATAGAAAAAGGGGAGAAGGAAGAGGCGGAAAAGAACTAGAAAAAGAGGAGAAGGAGGAGGAAAGGAAATAGAAACAGAGGAGAAGGAAGAGGAGGAAAGGAACTAGAAAAAGAGGAGAATGGAGAGGGAGAAGGAACAAGAAAAAGAGAAGGAAGAGCAGGAAAAGAGATAGAAAAAGAGGAGAAGGGAGAGGAGGAAAGGAACTAGAAAAAGAGGAGAAGGGAGAGGAGGAAAATAGATAGAATAAAGAGGAGAAGGAAGAGTAGGAAAGAAATAGAAAGAGAGGAGAAGGAAGAGAAGGAAAAGAGATAGAATAAAGAGGAGACGGAAGAAGAAGAATGGAAATACAAAAAGAGGAGAAAAGAGAGGAGGAAAGGAACTAGAAAAAAGAGTAGGGAGAAAATGAAGGGGAAGGGGAGAAGGAGCAGGAGGAACCAAAGGAGGGTGATGAATAAATGAATTAGATGGTAAATTGGAAAGAAATCGGAAATTGAAAGAGTGGGAAAGGAAATACAAAAAGAGGAGAAGGAAGAGGACATGTAAGAGGAGGAAGTGAGGGGAGGAGGAAAATAACCAAAGGAAATTGAAGAAAGGGGAGACGTTATAGGAAAAGTGTTAAACGCAAAAACATACAAATTTGTAACAAACATGTGTTTTAAAGAATAAAAAAAAACGAAAAAAATATCTTTAGAAAAATGGGCAAATGAATTTTATATTCGAAAATTGAAAAAATAAAAATTATAAAATAAATAAACATAAAAAAGATTTTTTAAAATAAATAAATAAATAAATAGTTGATTAAAATCTTTTAAGGAAAGGGAGCTAAATTGATGACGTCAAATAATTTAGCAAAAAATAAAAAAATAAAAAAAATAAAAATAAATAAAAATGAATAAAAATAAATAAACAAAAAATAAATAAATAAAACAAAAAAAACAAAAACAAAAAGCATCCTGAGATTCAAAAGGACAAAAAAGGTCATCTAAACGATGCAGAGCGCAAGACCGGAAGTGTACATTTTGGCGGGAAACGAAGACATATAAGACAAATGTAATTATTGAGGAAGTAGAGAAGGAAAAAAAGGCACGAAACGACAAGAAAGCGGAAGAGAAATGGGGGAAGATTGCAATTAGGAATGTTGATTTCGTTGTATTATTTATTAGAAGCACCACTCCCCCACCAATATCCCAGCTCACCCGCCCCCCCCCCAAAAAAAAAGCGAGCACGTCGAAAATTTTTAAAGGTCTTTTCCGTTTAATTTAAACTAAGGAAATAACCAACCCTATGCACATTAATTATTTTAAAATTTTATTTTTATTTTTTTCTCTTTTTTTATTCTACTTTCTGCAAATTAGGATTTCTAACGAAATTAGGGCGAAAAAAAAGGGGCCAAGAATTTGACTCGGTCCTTTTAAGGACGGACACTAAATGAACTAAATTGTGAGAGTCCCCGTGGCGTAGTGGCTAACGTATTGGACTGCGACATTATAGGAAGCGATCTCGAACTCTAGTTAAAAAATTTAAAGCACAATTGAACTGGCAGTTAGCGACATTTAGTGAAAATTTTAGAAGAATTGGGATTATATTGAATCAAAGATATATATATATATATATATATATATTTGGATGTTTGTTTATTTAGAAACGTTGCTGAATAAAGTATATATTAAATTTTTACTTGAAGGCACTTACAACGCATGTATCGCATAAAATTCGATACTTTTTCTTATAGAAAATGTAGTAGTATCATTTGACAAGCTTAATTTCGCTAGGATGGTCAGCTGTGTACCGTGGCCGAGGCGATAAAAGTGTTTCACTAGTGTTTCACTGTGTCTGCTGAAGTCCCGGTTTCGATTTCTGTCGGAGGGAAATCGTTAGTATATACCGCTGATGAGACTTAATAAAGTCGAAACAGTCTGTACGGTATTCTACACATCGAGCCATCCTTTGCTGGGATTACACTTGTCAAGTTCATTTTCTATAAGAAAAAGTATCGAATTTTATGCGTTGTAAGTGCCTTCAAGTAAAAATTTTATTTATATATATATATATATATATATATATATATATATATATTATATATATATATATATATATATATATATATGAGTAAAGAAAAGAAATGTAGATGGATAAAAATGAATTTTATCGATATCACTTACACATGTGTTTCGGTCTGTTTATCAAAATGTATACGGATTTACGTTATTATTATTATTATTATTAAAATAATCAGATGGAGTTGAAATGATGATGATAATGATAATAGGAAAAATGCATGAAATGTTCCGTACACAGATTTTGCCGACCTTCATCAGAGTGGTATTTTTATTTCTTTTCTTTACTCATTGTTTCCCCATATTGTCGGATTCATTTCCCATTCTCTCTCTCTCTCTCACACACACACACACACACACACACATATATATATATATATATATATATATATGAAGTGGACAATGTCGACTATCGCCATGTCAAACACATTATTTGTCCACTTCATACTGTCATAATCACTCAAAAAGTGCGATATACATATGAGTTTAGAATAAACGAGAACATTCTGGGGAAGCCAGCTAGTGTAATGGTTAGAGTGTCCGCCTATCAGCCTGACAGGTAGGGTTCGAATCACGCACAAAGCACAGCCCTGTCTATAGCTCTGCTGATGAGGCCTAATAGGTTGAAATGTACATACAGAGATCGACTTTTTCTCGATTTGTTTACGCATTACATTTAAACCGATATGCACGCCTAATTCATTTAATTATAATTAATTAATTAGTTATGACTTTAATAAAGCACATAATCTCCCCCCCCAAAAAAAAAAATATATATATATAGTCATCCACAGACACGTATTTCCGCTATATATATATATATAGTGTCATCCACAGACACGTGTTTCGACTTATCAAGTCTCTTCCGTGTGGCTAGACATTTCGTAAGCTACCAACAACCGGGATTGAAATCCGATACGATTCAGCGTCAGTCAAACACCTTAATCGCTAGGCTACATAGTCACCCACAGAATGCGAAGGGGATTTTAACTGTTTTAATACACACATCTCTATGTATGTAAAGGCCGACATAGAGTGCTTCATCCCTTATATAGGAGAGCGTTACACTGAGAATATAAAAAAACACTCTCGGTTTTATCATTGTAATTTCACAATACAACTTTTGCTTGTAGAACAGAAGATATATATATATATATATATATATATATATAATATATATATATATATATATATGAGGGTAAGTAAACAAACAAATCTGTTTATTTTTATATGTCTTTAAGCCGACAATTTTTGGAGGATATGTGCTTAATTGAAGTCATACCTAATTTTTCAAAATTAATTAGTTAATAATTAATGAATGTAGGCGGGCATATATGTTCAAATGTAAGGCTAAACAAATCGATAAAATGTCAATCCCTGAATTTACATTTATATATATATATATATATATATATATATATATATATATATAAAAAGTTTGTTTCTTTATAGTATCATTGAAGCATTGTGTGTATGTGTAATATAAAGATTTTGAAGGCAATTTACAATGCAATATGTGTTGAATTTATTTAACTTTTGTTTTGTTTTTTTTCAAAACTAAATATTTTCGGAAGTAAAATTCCATCTTCAGAGTTATTGAAAGTTGAAAGTATTGAAAGTACTAGGTGATTTTTTTTTATAGTACTTATCTTATATTATATAAACAACAGAAGATTACAATATCGCCGTGGGATAACTACTATAAAAAAATCACCTAGTACTTTCAATACTTTCAACTTTCAATAACTCTGAAGATGGAATTTTACTTCTGAAAATATTTAGTTTTGAAAAAAAAAAACAAAAGTTAAATAAATTCAACACATATTGCATTGTAAATTGCCTTCAAAATCTTTATATATATATATATATATATATATATATATATATATATATATATAAGAAAAAAACAAATCTTCAGCAACTCCTGAAAAAAAAATCAGACGGTACTATAAAAATAGTAAGGAGAAAAAATACTGTAAGTGTTACCTGAGTTAAATATACTAAAGTGCTCAATACAAAAAGTAGAGCTAATAAATAATAACTCTAATGAGTCTATCTATGAGAATATCAACCTAGGTTTATAGATATATATTTTTATAGATAATTCTGATGATCCATTAGGAGAAACGTAGATATATATATATATATATATATGACACACTAGGCTTACTTTAATCTATATATAATGGAGATAGACTGCATTTTTGTCTGAAGCCGAAACTATATTACTACTCAAGTCACAATTCCTTTAATTATTTACGTCAAATTCTCCATGATTTCATTCTTTTAAACCTTCAGTTATTAATAAAAATTGTTTTACATTATTAATATTGTTGACCATATCTACGTACTAATAACATGCAATTGTATTTATATATACAACAAAATAGCGATTTACAGTTTGAACGAGAAGGCTAATTTGCATATTGATATTTAAAATTTTATTTTAATAAATATGTGCTTGGTATTATTGATTTCTAATTGTTTGGTTTTATCTTAAGAAATATAAACAAAAATCTCGTAGATAAATCTTAAAAGAAATTTATTTACAAGAAGAAATAACTGTAATATTATCCTTTACTTCCTATTTTAACTAAATAGTTAAATTAGGAAAATTTACCAATGAAACAGGGGAGTAATGGAGAATGATGGAATAGTTAGTTTCAAAGTTGTTCTATTTTTCGATTATACCCCCTCTGTTGCAGATCTTTTTATCTGCATTCTTAGTCAGTTTCATTAGCCTTTCTAATTTAATATGATATTTTATTATATTAAAACTTAAATACTTGCACCCGGAGGGTGCATATATTTGCTAGTATATATAATATGGTAAAGGTTATCATGTATAACAATAAAGCGATCTACACAATGATAATGGATGGAAGACTAAAAGGAGGAAAGGAATGGAAGGAGGAAAAAATATTGATAAAGCAAGGACCCTTTCGTCCGGTGCTTTTCAAGTTTTACACCCGTGATAGTAAACACAGAACATCCGGGCATTCACAATGTTCTGAGTCTGCAATCGGCGAACACCTACTTAATATAAATACTTGCCGGTCCAATTACATTAACCTGTTCTCACTCCGCTAACCATAGCTGGGGTAGGAGTTGTGTTGATTATTTTTCCATGTTACTGCCGCTGCTCAGGATTGAACCCGGAATCCAGAGATAACAAAAAAAAACAAAAAAACAAAAACAAAAAACAAAAAAACAAACACTATTAGTCTAGGTAAAATTTATACATAAAATGAATAGATGGATAATCTAGCCAAAACAAGACATTAGGTTTATAAGTTCCCAAAATTCGCGTTGAATTGTCCAATTGTACACATGGCCTAGTGGATAAGGTAGTTAGGTTAAGACAGTTCTAAGTGACAGTTATATCTGCATTCCGGGTTCAATCCTGAGCAGAGGCAGTAACATAAAAAAATGATTAACACAACTCCTACCCCAGCTATGGTTAGCGGAATGAGAACAGGATACCCCCTTGGACTGAATAAAGAGTTAGGTTCAAAGTTCCGTGATGGCCCCCGACTAGGACAAGAAAGTTCCCGAGTTCGAAAAGAAGGTTCCCGAGTCCGAGAAGAAATACCTGAAGAAGGTCAGTCGGCATATCGGCTGAAACGTTGTACAGATAACAATGAAGATGAGGACAATAGTCCGAATAACGCAGATGCTACTGATCCTCAATCCTCATCTCAAACATTCAGAGAAATAGTTTGGTTTGTTTTGTTTTACGGCATATCAACCTCAGTGGGTCATTTAATGCCGATAAAGTTTTGAAATAAATCAATTCTTAATGGATAATACAATTTTTTTATAAATACATTTTTCTATTTAACCCATAGATGGGACCCTAACAGGTACTACCACTCCGGGTCAGAGTGGACCAGGGAGCAATGGTGATGAAGGGGTGCTCCACATTCCACAAACCTCCAAAACTGGAACCTCCCCATCAGATAGAGTTTAACGTCATTCCCAGGACATGTAGACCCACAGCCACTGCCTTCTAGCACCCATATGATAAAAAGGGGTTGGGGCTTGCCATAAGGGCAATAGGGTTGGGAAAATCATATAAGTGCTAGGGCTTGACGTGACTAGCCGATTGATCGGAGGGGGCAACTCCGACCGCCCGTCTAGCCCAAGATAGGGCCAAAGTGGAGTATTGCATGTCATGAACTGCTCGTCCACAGGTGGCCCCATTGGGGGAGTCTTACCCCTCTGCAGAGGTGCAGTCGGTATATTCTAATGCCCCAGCCGACAGGGCATCCAATTTTTCGAATGATTTAATTTTTTATTCAATTAAATTTAATTTTCTCCTAATACTTTTGGCTACATTATACTTTTATTTAAAGCCAGCATATTTATTTTCTGAAACAATCTACAATGCAATAGCCACTCCGGCCACATGGCCAAAATATGGACGAACCCCAATCAGTTCTCGACTCGTCTACTTCATTTCCTCCTATCATCGCTTTGCTAATATGGTTGGCAGCACTCTATCAAAGGCGCCTTGTCAACTGGGCCTGTATCATGGCAATGGCAAACATGGACCCGAGGAAATTAGAATTTCTATCAATATTAAAAGTGACGCCTCGCTAGTTTAAGTGCTTGAATTAGAAACCCGAGGTCAACAGTTCAATCCCACCTCTATGCGTCGACCATGCTAAACATGGCCGAATAATAACCTAATTCGAAGGACATCGCTTTTGCATTTGCACTTTATGTATTCAGTGCATTGTATATGCGCATTAAGTGAGGCGATCGTTGCTGCAGTGAGAAAGATTTGATTATATGTAATTATGATCGATTTGAAAAAGAGAAAAGGGGGAAGTTATAGGCAATTCAAGCATTTGAAGGTGTTAATAAATGCAGTTGATAGCATATCAGGCTTGTTATTAGGTTTAGTTGGTTTTGTTTTACGGCATAGTGGCCGTCGTGGAAACAGTACCCCACAAAGAAGCAGCTGTATGGACACCTGTCCCAATCTCACATACCATCCGAGTGAGACGGACAAGGCATGCTGGACACTGCTGGAGAAACAAGGACGAGCCCATAAGCAACATTCTTCTATGGAAGTCAATACATGGACATGCCAATGTGGACCTCCCAGCTAGCACCTATATTGACCATCTCTGCAAGGATGCAGGATGCTGCACAGAGGACCTCAGTGGGTCATTTAACACCGATAAAGTTTTGAAATAAATCAATTCTTAATGGATAATACACTTTTTTTATAAATACATTTTTCTATTTAACCCATAGATGGGACCCTAACAGGTACTACCACTCCGGGTCAGAGTGGACCAGGGAGCAATGGTGATGAAGGGGTGCTCCACATTCCCCAAACCTCTAAAACTGGAACCTCACCATCAGATAGAGTTTAACGCCATTCCCAGGATATGTAGACCCGCAGCCACCGCCTTCTAGCACCCATATGATAAAAAGGTATTGGGGCTTGCCATAAGGGCAATAGGGTTGGGAAAATCATATAGGTGCTAGGGCTAGACGTGACCAGCCGATTGATCGGAGGGGGCCTCTCCGACCGCCCGTCTAGCCCAAGGCTCCATCCTTAAGCATCACGGGTTGCCACCCACGGCCGACAGGTGGCCCCATTGGGGGAGTCTTAACCCTCTGCAGAGGTGCAGTCGGTGCATTCTAACGCCCCACCGACAGGGTTGTTGTTATTAGGTTTAATAGCATATAAACCATTATGGGTTATTTAATGTCAAATCCTGCTTGGCTGTGTCAGTACTGATGTATGGCTGCACTACTTGGACCTTAACGAGGGGCCTTGAGAACAAGCTGGATGGGAGTTGCACAAGAATGCTGCGCGTGGTCCTGAAAAAGTCGTGGAAACAGTACCCCACAAGGAAGCAGCTGTATGGACACCTGTCCCAATCTCACATACCATCCGAGTGAGACGGACAAGGCATGCTGGACACTGCTGGAGAAACAAGGACGAGCTCATAAGCAACATTCTCCTATGGAAGTCAATACATGGACATGCCAATGTGGACCGCCCAGCTAGGACCTACATTGACCATCTCTGCGAGGATGCAGGATGCTGCACAGGGAACCTTCCTGGGACAATGAATGATAGAGAGAGTTGGTGAGAGATTGTCATGGATATCCGTGCTAATAGAGCGACATGATATATATATATATATATATATTATATATATGTGATAGCATATGGTGATGCATAAGCATCAAATTTCATCATCTGATCCATCCGATCCAATGGGAAGAACGTCCTTCCTATGTCATATTTTTATCAAACTTTGTGAATCAGCAGCGGAATTAACGAGACATTTGAGGGCACATGAAAGGAAAGGTTCTGGTGGTGGGGTTATACGATTTTGAGGGACAGCAGTGATCTGTAAAGATTATGCTCTCTCTCTCTCTCTCTCTCTCGCCCTCTCTCTCTCTCTCTCTCTCTCTCTCTCTCTATATATATATATATATATTATATATATATATATATATATATTGTTACTTCTAAACTCCGACAATGTAAAAGAGCTCCAGGCACTATAATTTGTAATTACAAACTACAAATTTTGCTTGAGGGAAAAAATACAGAAATAAAGAAAAGACCAAATCATAGACCACATATATATATATATATATATTATATATATATATATATATATATATATATATTTAAACATCACAGGATTTCGAAACAAAAGTAACGGCTAAACATCGCCAAATCCTTTCTCATTCATTTTTTTCACGTTTATTTCATTTCATTGTTCTATTAAATTATAGTTAGTTGTCAAAAATACATTGACAAAGGGTGAATGTCACCCGAAAAATTGGTAAAATAATGGGACTCTAATCGATACTGACATTTGGGATCAAAGTGGACCTGGGAGTAATGGTGATGAAGGGTTACTCTACATTACGTAGAACTCCAGAATTGGAACGTCATCACTAGATGTTGTTTAACGTCAGAAAACTAAGACGTCATCTTTTAACACATATATTAAAACATGTTGGAGGGTTTCTATAAGAGCAATACGCTTGTGACCAGCTGATTGATGTTAAGGGGCCTCTGAGACCATCCGTCTAGCCAAAGGTCTAAAGTGGAGTGTCGCATGTTATAGATCGCTGACTCAACAGGATTCCTTCCTTAAGCACCAGAGGTCACTACCCACAGCTAACTACTCAGCAGTAACTGGTCTTCCAGACGAGCTTGTTTAATTATCAGACTGTGATGACGCGCCTCCTGGTATAAAAACGAAATAATAGATATTCGGAGCTTGCCGGAGTACCAAAAAAAGATCACACTCACCCTAATCTATGTAGTTTGTCTTTTTGTACTCCCCCGGTAGAACAAGATGGGTTGTTTAGCTCTAGGTCCTATTGCTTAAATGACCTTCCACCCGGCCTAGCTGGGGGTCCAGTGTGCTTCGGCCACTGGACCGCTAAGGTACAAATAATAGCGTCGACCCCAGGTGGCTTCCCCCCCAGGCAATACCTGCCCCCTTGGGGACAGGACTGGGTTTATTGCCCAGCGCCTGAGGCGCCCTTATTGAGGGAAAATGCCGAAGAGATCGACGCAATTTTTGTTCTTTCCCACCCATGAGCTTCGGTTTGTGGGTGGGCCCACATTTAAACGAGTCCTTGTGCCGAGCCCATACAAGTGGGGTATGAGGCAAATATACAAATATACCTATTGCTTAAATGAAGTTATATTTTGTGGAGTTTTTTCTTCCCCTCCGACGGTTAATTAGTGTAGTGATATAGCTGTCGTCTAAGACTACTTTATTGAGAATCGAACTCCTTACTCAATAGTAACTGGTCTTTAAGTCTAGTTCGCTTTATTATCAGACCGTGATGACATATCCCCTGGTATATCTTTTAGTCGCGACTTTTGTTTTGTTGTGTTTTTCAACGCTTCCAGCACAATTATAGTAGTGATATAGCAGTTATCTATGACTACTCTACCGAGGATCGAACCTACAACTCAATAGTAATTGGTCTTCAGGACTGGTTGGTTTAATCACATACCTTAATGACACGCCCTCTGGTATAACTTTTAATCATGATTTTTGTTTTGTTTGGTTTGTTTTGTTTTGTTTTACGTCATATTAACCTCTGTGGGTCATTTAATGCCAAGAAAGTTTTGAAAAGAATTATTCTTAATGGATTCTCAATTTTGTTTATAAACTCATGTTTTTCTATTCAACCCATAGATTGGACCCTAACAGGTACTACCACTCTGGGTCAGAGTGGACCAGAGAGCAATGGTGATGAAAAGGTGCTCTACATTCCCGACCTCCAGAACTGGAACCTCACCATCAGATAGAGATTAACGTCATTCCCAGGACATGAATACCCTCAGCCACCGCCATTTAGCACATATTTGTTAAAAAAGGGTTGGTACTTGCGATAAAGGCAATCGGTTTGGGGCAATAATATATTTTCTAGGGTTTGACATGACAAGCCGGTTGATCGCAGGGGGCCTCTCTAACCGCCCGTCTAGTCTAATGTTAGGTACAGACCTAACAATAATAGAGTTGTTCCCCTTGATTAGTAGGGGACTGATGGAAACCCGGAAGTGGGGTTGCCGCTATGACACTTTTGGATTGGGGTTCGTACTGAGTGAACCCAGCTTACGACAAGTGTGAGCTAGTTAAGTCACTTTAAAGGTAGAGGCATTTCTCTACCCTGTATTTATATTCTACAGTATTGCATTATGGAAGACTAGGACTGGAAATGGGCTTTCTACCATGATACACATAGTATACGGGCTAGTCGCACATAAGTTGATCTATCGAGTCCCTTTTAGTGTAGAAGCATTTCTCTACCATGTGTTAAATAAAACCTTGTTAATTTCCAACAATCCGGTCTTGTAATGTAAAAAGATAACAACTAAGTAATGGTTTAGGCAGAGTGTTGTATGTCATGGTCTTAAGATTCCGTCCTTAAGCCACATGGATCACCACCAACGGCTAACAGGCGGCCCATCGGAGGGGGCTTACCCCTCTGCAGAAGTTGTATTCTAAAACCCCAACTGACAGGGTTCATGACTTCCAACAATTAATTATAGTAGTGATATAGCAGTGGTCTCATGGATTCTAATGCCTTACTGATGGTGAAAAAAGTGCTCAATTCGTAGTTTTAGGTAACTTTTGAAGCCTGATAATCACCCTAAGAGTGGGCAAAAATGGCCAATTTCGTGCAAAAATAATATGCCAAACTAATATGATTTTCTGATAGAGTCCGATAAGGAGTATCACATAGTAAAAGATTGTTGAGTTCTGTTGAGAATTAGGGGAGAAATGGGGCTTCAAAGGTGCCCCCAAAATGCCATTTTTCATCCATGATAAGTCTACGTATCTTAGTGAAAATTTAAGTTCCCGATTTTTTTTGTTTTTCTCATGAATTCTAATGCCCTGAATTTACTGATGGTAAAAAAAGTGCTCAATTCGGAGTTTTAGGTGACTTTTGAAGTCTGATAATCCCCCCCTGAGAGTGGGCAAAAATGGCCAATTTCGTGTGAGGTTCGAACTCATTGCTCAATAGAAAGTGATCTTCAAGACTTGCTTGTTTAATTATGAGACCGTATTGACATGCCCCTTGGTATAACTTCTAATCATAGCTTTTGTTTTGTATTTTGTCTACCCTTCCAACAATTAATTATATTAGTGATATAGCAGTCGTCTAGGACTATACCAATGTGGATCAAACTCTCTATTCAATAGAAATTCGTCTTCGCGACTTATGTACCCTTCTCTCGTACCCTTATGACGTAGATGTTATATATGACTACTCTAATGAAGATCGAACTCGCTATTCAATAGTAATTGGTTTTCAAGACTATTCTCTCATCTGACGATTATCTATTATTGATATAGCTATCGTCTCTGACTACTCTGACGTGGATCGAATTCACTACTCAATAGAAACTGGTCTTCAATACTAGCTTGTTAAATAATCAGACCGGATATAAATTTAATTCTAAAGGTGTAAAAGGCATTTTTCTGGTCAGAGGGTGAGTTCTAGGACAGACAGAAACATTGCAAGTTTGCCTCCAATGCCACGGTGTCCATTTGGAACATATTTTAGACAGAGAATTTCTTTAAAGCAAAGCAACTAAGATAACTGAAACTTTGAGGAATGATTGTACAAAGATTGAAATTTAAGTCCAACAAGTTTCTTGAAATTCCAGTCAGATGCCGAGCTCCATCAAAAAGGGAGGAATTTTGACTGGGTCCAGAAATGCAGAGAGTTTGAAACTGTGCAAAATCAGAGAAATCCCAAAAGAGGAATGTGTTCACGTGGTTGACAATTTTGCGCGACGTGTTCAAGTTTGGCTCCAGCACTGGGATGCCCATTTGGAGCATATTTTAGAAAGAGAATGCCTTTAAAGCAAAATAATTGAAGCTTTGAGGAATGATTGTACAAAGACTGAATTTTAACTCCAACAAGTCTCGTGAAATTTTTATCGTCTGTGACTACTCTTGTGAGGCTCGAACTCACTACTCAATAATAACTGATCTTCAAGACTAGCTTGTTTAATAATCAGACTGTTATGATGTGCCCCCTGATATCAATTTAATTCTAAAGGTGTAAAAGGCAATTATTCTGGTGAGAGGATGAGTTCTAGGACAGAAGGAAACATTGCAAGTTTGCCTCCAACGTCACAGTGTCCATTCCGAGCCTATTTTAGAAAGAGAATGCCTTTAAATCAAAGCAACCAAAATAAATTAAACTTTGAGGAATTATTGTACAAAGACTGAAGTCTCTTGAAATTTTATTGATGTTGATAAGTGTAGTAATAAAAGAACAGACACGGTCGCACTTGAGTAAGCTTTATTCTACTTTGAATATATTTGCAGTTCTCTTGGGAATTTACATTTATATAATATATATTTACAAACCCCTCCACATGGGTAGGATGCGACACAAGGTCAATTTATTAAGCGGAGTTCAACAGGTTTGAATTTAGAGTTTTCCTTCTCCTAGACCGGTTGCCTAACCAAGGTTAAAGAGCCCAGTCTGCCCTGCTATTTACCCATAGCTGGAGGGAGAGTAGGATTCATACCTTTCCCAAGGGTATTAGCGCTAAGTGAAATGCTATTATCACGTCCAGGATTTGAACTCGTAGCGACGAGTCCATTTCCCATGACTTTAACCATTACACCACGCGTCTCCTTGGGAGTTTATATAGTTTTACAAAACTTTACATTTACATAAAGGGGAGGTAACTCAATTACTTATTACAATAAGATTAAATAAAATTTGTTTGGGGTCTGTTTATTGTTTTTGTCTTTTGGTCACTCTGTCGTCTGTGACTACTCTGATGAGGTTCGAACTCACAACTCAATAATAATTGGTCTTCAAGACTAGCTCGTTTAATAATCAGACCGTGATGATGTGCCCCCTGGTATAAATGTAATTCTAAAGGAACAAAAGGCAATTATTCAAGTCTCTTGAAATTTTATTGATGTTGATAAGATTAAATAAAATTTGTGTGGCTTCTGTTTTTTTGTTTTTGTCTTTTGGTCACTCTGTCGTCTGTGACTACTCTGGTGAGGCTCGAACTCACTACTCAATAATAACTGGTCTTCAAGACTAGCTTGTTTAATAATCAGACCGTGATGACGTGCCCCCTGGTATAAATTTTAGTCATGAATTTTCTTTGACAGTCACAAAGTCTGCAGTCGTAGATCTCAGTAAAGACATTCAATTCTTCTTAATTGTTTACGTCTGATTTCTTCTTCTTTCTCTTTCTTTTTTCCTTTTTTTCACAGCGCGAAACGGAATTCGCTTTGATAAGCCAAACTCCTCGGAGACAGAAAGATGTCACTAAAAGTTTATACTTCTTTTTTTTTTTTTGGTAAAAAAAAATCTTTTATCCGTCCGCCAATCTCGTGGAACCGACATTTTTCAAAAACGATCAATTTGTGAAATGTGAAATTTTATCAGAGCCCCCAGCGTGTTTTTTTTTATTATTATTTTATTTTATTTAGTGGAAGTTGTAAAGTTTTTTAAACTAAAAATCATTTTTACTGTCTGACTCTCTATAATAAAATCTACAAGAGCAGACACCACAATGTTAAATAAGTAAAGAAACCAAAAATCTGGAAAACTTAATATTATCATGTGATATATTTGAATATAGTTATAACACACTAATCTTTGGATATAGCTATATAAGAACACGATGCTTTTCAAAACTAGTATTTAAAACATATATATATATATATATATATATATATATATCTTATCTTATCTTATCTTATCATAATGGAGATTGTGGGTTAGTCTGTCTGTAACCGAAACTACATTACTATACAAGTCACAATTCCCTTTGTTATTGACATCACATTCTCCATTATTTTTTTTTTTATTTAAACTTCAATTATTAATAAAATTATTTTACATCATTAAGACTGTTGACCATATCTACAAACTATTAACATGCAATTGTATTTATATATACAACAAAATAGCGGATTACAGTGTGAATGGGAAGGCTAATTTGCATATTGATCTTAAAAATTTGATTTTAAAAAATATATGCTTAGTATTATTGATTTCTAATTGTTTGGTTTTATCTTAATGAATATGAGCAAAAATCTCAGGGATAAATCTTAAAAGAAATCCATTAACAAGAAGAAATAACTGAAATTTTCTAAAGCGGGAGTCAGATGTTTTTGTTTTAAAGTTACGCGGAGCTGATCTCGGTGTTTCAGTCTATATTCTTCAGTGCTCTTTCATCTAGCGAAACAGGTCTTACGCCATTAGCTCCGATTTGATGCTAGATTTTCCCAATCACTCAGCTTAATATTGACGCGTTTCAATTTGTCCTTCAATTTGTCTTTATACCTTAAAAGTGGACGTCCAATGTATGTATGTATATATATAATATATATATATATATATATATATATATATATTATATATATATTGAATTTTTTTTTTTTGATATTGAATTTTTGATAGAGGAATTATATATATAATTGATAATTTTTTAATAATTTTTTTTTTTTGATAATTTTTTAATCATATTAAAAAAAAAAATTTCATATACAAATTGTCAAAACATCCATCATCTTTATAACAACAA
>CM042182.1:35085160-35132660 GCA_023376005.1 Doryteuthis pealeii | reverse complement strand
TTAAGAATAATGTGGCTATATCCCAACAAAAACTTTCTAGGAGTACAATTGAATATGTGTGTAAATGTGTGCGTGTGTGTATGTATGTGTGTTAATATGATACTTTCATTCTTTCTATGCTACTCTTCAGTGTCATCTGTCTATGTATCTAGGTATGGAGTGAGGAAAAAAGGGGAGAAGCAGGGAATTAGGTTTTATTTGTAAAAGGAGCAGATATGCGATAAAAGATGTTGGGGTATATGTGGTGTTATGGTGTGTGTTTGGTTGTGTGTTAGTTTGTGATGTTATGTGTGTGTGTTGTGTGTGTGAGTGTGTGTGTGTATATTTGTGTGTGTGTGTGTGTGTGTGAGTGTAGTTGTGTGTGTATGTGTTGTGTGGTGTGTGAGTGTGTGTTGTGTGTGTATGTGTGTCTGTGTGTGTGGTGTGTTGTGTGAGTGTAGTTGTGTTGTGTATATTTGTGTGTGTGAGTATAGTTGTGTGTGTATGTCTGTGTGTGTGTGTGTGTGTGAGTGTAGTTGTGTGTGTATGTGTATTGTGTGTGTGTTTGTGTGTGAGTGTAGTTGTGGTGATTTGTGTTGTGTGTGTGTAGTAGTTGTGTGTATGTCTGTGTGTGTGTGAGTGTAGTTTGTGTGTGTGTATGTGTGTGTGTGTGAGTGTAGTGTTGTGTGTGTATATTTGTGTGTGTGTGTGTGTGAGTATAGTTGTGTGTGTATGTCTGTGTGTGTGTGAGTGTTAGTTGTGTTGTGTATGTGTGTGTGTATGTGTGTGTGTTTGTGTGTGTGTGAGTGTAGTTGTGCGTGTATATTTGTGTGTGTGTGTGTGTGAGTAAGTTGTGTGGTGAGAGTGTATTGTGTTGTGTTGTGTGTGTGTGTTTGTGTGTGTGTGTGTGCGTGTATTGTGTGTGTTGTTTGTGTGTGTGTGTGAGTGTAGTTGGTGTGTTTTGTGTGTGTGTGTGAGTGTAGTTGTGTGTATATTTGTGTGTGTTGTTGTGTGTGTGTGATGTAGTTGTGTGTGTATATTTGTGTGTGTGTGTGAGTATAGTTGTGTGTGTGTATGTCTGTGTGTGTGAGTGTAGTTGTAATAGGGTAGGGAAACTCATATAGGTGCTAGGGCTTGACGTGACCAGCCGATTGATCGATAAGACCTCTCCGACCGCCTGTTGAGCTTCAGCAAGGGCTAAAATGGAGTACTGCCTGTCATGGACTGGTCAAATACCAGGATTCCGTCCTTAAGCATCACGGGTACCACTCTTTACCAACAATGGGCTACATTATGAGGTTAAACTGTATCTAGTGTTGAAAGTGAACATAATAGCATTGTCCACACACCTAAAAATGCACAATGTTTCCTTTCGATACACACACTTACACCGTCCCATACTCACGCCGTAAAAGAGAATATCTGACGTCATATTTCAAACTGTCTCCTTTTTTCAAACCTCAGATATTTTTTTAAACTGACTGAATAACAAGGACTACCACTCGCTTTTCTCGTTATTCTGTGATAAAAAAATTCTTATTACCTTCCATATACCAACAAATGCCCTGAAGATGATCTAATTAATAGATCGAAACACTGCAGCGTCGGCCAATAAACTCACCACTTAACCCATTTAAACCTGTGCTTTTTCATTTTTTCTTAATATACTACATATATATATATAAGTGGCAATTATATAGCCAATAACATAATATATAAAGCCACAATCAAGGACAATGTAAACAACAACGAGGCAAAAACTTACATTGGTGCAACTGAAAACAATTGGAAAAATAGGTGGTATAATCATAATTTAAACTTTAACAACATAAAATATGCAAACAGTACTGCCTTATCCAAATATATATGGCAAATTAAAGACAAAACGGGCAAACACCTATAATTAAATGGGAAATTATAAAAAAAGCCCAAGCGTACAAAGTCGGCCAACGTAAATGCGATCTCTGCATCGAAGACAAACTGTGTATACTACAAAATACAAACACAAACTTATTAAACAAGAGAAATGAACTCGTTTCGAAATGCAGGCATTTGAACAAATTTTTTCTTGTGCCACTTACCACCTGATCCTAATTAATCCCTTAATTTTCGCCCTCCTTTTATTAAAAAATTCATCTGGACACCGCGTGCATTAAGACCAAAGCAAGATTGTTTTATAATCATTTTTAACACAGATTTAGCGTCATAACATTCCATCACGTGAACACGCTTCACGTCATAAAAACGCTAAATAAGCCACACTTTAAAAAACAAAACTTTAGCGTTATAAAATTCCAACGCATGAACACGCTTCACGTTTTATAAACGCTAAAAAACTACTGGCTTTTAAAATCTCAACCATTTGGCTGAAGATTGAGTAAGCATGAAACTTATAGTTATGAGTTTATGATATCCATAATATCATAATTATTGATTGTAACTCTGCTCTGCTTTATTAGCATTGAGCGTCTTTTATGCCAAAACTTTTCTCATTTATTCTATATTCATTCTATATATATATATATATATATATATATATATATATATATGTGTGTGTGTGTGTGTGTGTGTGTGTGTGTGTGTGTGTGTGAGAGAATGGGAAATGAATCCGACCATATGAGGAAAAAATGAGTAAAGAAAAGAAATGTAGATGGATAAAAATAAATTTTATCGATATCACTTTTAATCGATATCACTTACACATGTGTTTCGGTCTGTTTATCAAAATGTATACGGATTTACGTTATCATTATTATTAAAATAATCAGATGGAGTTGAAATAATGATGATAATAATAATAGGAAAAATGTATAAAATGTTCCGTACACAGAGAGATTTTTTACGACCTTCACCAGAGTGGTATTTTTATTTTTATATCATCATTTCAACCCCATCTGATTATTTTAATAATAATAATAACGTAAATCCGTATACATTTTGATAAACAGACCGAAACACATGTGTAAGTGGTATCGATTAAAAGTGATATCGATAAAATTCATTTTTATCCATCTACATTACTTTTCTTTCCTCATATTGTTATGACCTATTAAAGGGTCAATAAATAGTAACTCAACACAGGTATAAAAATGTAGAGAACAGATTGTATTCAGCAATACATATCACATACAATGGAAGGGTTTCCTTGTTCAGCATACACGAAGACTGTTTCTAGAACTACTCGACTGAGTAGTTTTTACTCTGCCACATATGTACCCTTTGGGTAAGTCCATGTTCGTGTCATAGGTGAGTCACCTACAACACACACACACACACACACACACACACACACACACACACACACACACACACACACATATATACATATATATATATATATGTATATTACTTAATAATTAATGAATTTTAGGCGGGCATATATGTTCAAATGTAAGGCTATACGAATCGAGTAACATTTGAACATATATGCCCGCCTAAAATTCATTGATTATCAACTAATTAATTTTCAAAATTAGGTATGACTTCAATTAAGCACATATCCTCCAAAAATTGTCGGCTTAAAGCCATATAAAAGATAAACACATTTGTTTGTTTACTTAACCTCGTATATATATATATATATATATATATATATATATATATATATATATATATATATATGTATGTATTAGTGCATCCTTATAAGCTACTAAACTTTCTCTTTCTTTCTCTTTCTTTCTTTCTTTCTTTGATTTATTCCTTCATTTATTATTCGATTTCAGTTTATTAATATCACAGTCATGTTTTCTTATCTATCTAGGTCATACATTCATATATAGTTCGTGAGATCTCGTACAAGATATTAATCTATTTTAGAAAGAAAATCGATATTTTTGTAATAATACTCTTAGTATATATAATTATCTTTATATCTATATTACATATTAATAATTTATATCTTGTAATTATAATATCGTAATTATTATTATTATTTTTCGCTGTTTCCTTATTTTTTTGCACCAATTTAAACTAGTAGTCATTCACTGAAGTCTGAGTGAGAGCAAGTCTCCTCAGGTTTCCAGGACTCTTCTGAGTATTCCAGCCGTTCTTAACAATGCTGTTGTCGGGGTAGTCTTGATTCTTTTTTTGATTTCTAATTTCTCCTGTCGTTTTCCAAGATTTTTGGCACAGTTCCAAGTGTGCCAAATACAATTGGTATCACCAACACCCTCATGTTTACCTTTATGGCAAGCCCCGACCCCTTTTTATCATATGGGTGCTAGAAGGTGGTGGCTGCGGGTCTACATGTCCTGGGAATGACGTTAAACTCTATCTGATGGTGAGGTTCCAGTTTTGGAGATTTGGGGAATATGGAGCACCCCTTCACCACTATTGCTCCCTGGTCCACTCTGACCCGGAGTGGTAGTACCTGTTAGGGTCCCATTTACGGGTTAAATAGAAAAATTGTATTTATTAAAAAAAATTGTATTATCCATTAAGAATTGATTTATTTCAAAACTTTATCGGCATTAAATGACCCACTGAGGCTGATATGCCGTAAAACAAAACAAACCAAAACCAAACCAAACCAAACCAATTATTATTATAAAATCGTAATTATTATTATTTTTCGCTGTTTTCTTATTTTTTACACCAATTTAAACTGGTAGTCGTTTACTGAAGTCTGAGTGAGAGAAAGTCTCCTCAGGTTTCCAGAACACTACTGAGTATTCCAGCCGTTCTTAACAATGTTGTTGTCGGGAGAGTCATGATTCTTTTTTAGATTTCTAATTTCTCCTGTATTTTTCCAAGCCTTTTTGGCACAGTTCCAAGTGTGTCAAATACAGTTGGTATCACCAACACCCTCATGTTTAACAGTTTGGTTTTGGTTCTCTTTCAAGGTCCAAGTATTTGGCTAGGTTTCTTTTATTTTTCCAATGTAGTCCACCGAAACGGGAAAATCCACTAGATAACAATTTCTTTTTTTTATCTTCTTTTATCTGAAAAGTCCCATAAATATTCGGAAATTTCCAGTTTACAATTAAATATATCATTAATTGCAAAAATCAACTTCTAGTATTAGAAGCGATACTTATAAACAAGACATCTTACATTAAACACTATTTCTTTGAGCTTGGTTAAGAGTGTCATAAAATGCTTTAGATAAAAGTATAGCCTCTATGATTCTTAGCTGTTATATCTCCAATTAAAAACCAGTACCAATGACCTAAATGTCGGCACAATTCATTACACACGGATTCAGTCCAGCACTACAGAATATAGAAACACCTAAATTTTCAAAAATAACCGAACAATTCTTGTCTGTCATTTTTAATAAAACATGCTTCCAAGATAATCTTCAGTCTACACACACACATACACAAACACACACGCGCTCGCATATATATATATATATATATATATATATATATATATGTATGTGTGTGTGTGTGTGAGAATGGAAAATGAAACCGACAATATGAGGAAAAAATGAGTAAAGAAAAGAAGTGTAGATGGATAAAAATGAATTTTAGCGATATCACTTTTAATCGATATCACTTACACATGTGTTTCGGTCTGTTTATCAAAATGTGTGTTTATATATATATATATATATATATATATATATATATATATAAATGTATAATATATATATATATACATATATATATAATAAATGTATATATATATATGTGTGTGTGTGTGTGAGTGTGTGTGTGTGTGTGTGTAAAAAAATTAAAACATTTTGCACTTTTCAGGTCAGTTACGTTTGAACCACGTATCTTTGAGGCGTAACACATATTCTCAAAGATACGTGGTTTAAAATTAACTGAACTGAAAAAAATGGAAAAGTTTTAGAATAAAGGGGCCGGGTCGGTAGAGCGTTCAGCTAGAAACCACAAGGTTCCTAGTTCGATACTGGTCCCCGCTAACTCAGCGTATGAGTAGCACAGGGATCTGTGCGGTAAAGTAAGGAGCTGATGGTAGGTGTGGCGCTCCACCTCAGATGCTAAAACAATCTCCTTGGTCTAGCGCTATTGAAAAGGGGATAGACTCCCTCGCTGACTGGCTGATACCGACTTTAGACCGCCTCGTCGACTTACTTATATCTTGTATTCATTAATATACCAACACTGAAAATTTCATTAAATTTGATTAATTCCCTGATTTTTGGTATTTTTTTTCTTTCGGCGGGGTGACATACGATGGTGGAATTTAGGTCCGTAAAGTTCGATTTAACCGCAAATTGTATGAAATGGGTAAGTACACAGCAATGTCTCTGTGTTTCCTAGATATTTCCTGAAAGGTTACTCTTAGAAATATCACTTAATCTTCGAGACGAAAATGGGTTTTGGCAGAGACGTACTTTTGGTTAACTTTTGACTGTAATCATTCAAAGGTTGCGCAGAGTTAATTGATTCAGATATAAATGTATTCTTTGTTAAGACGACCCTTACATAAGCGGCACAGGATATTAAGAGAGCGTCTAATTTTCCAATGAATGATATCTCAAAAGATTCAATCTATACTTACTGACAAGGAAAAAGAAAAGATCGAATGGTGTGGGTGGTCAGAGCATTGGCGGAATGCCCGCTTTAGCCGTCAATGCTCAGTATTATTTCAACATTTTATACACAACTTCTATGTTAAACTGGACGAGTCAAAAACTAATGCCATTTTGTTTAGAATATATATCATACAATCATATCCCTACTTCGCCATATAAGGCAGTCAAAAAGTAATGCCATTTTGTTTAGGATATGTAAATAAGTAAAGTCGTCGGGGCGGCCTAATGTCGGTATCAGCCATGCAGCGAGGGAGTCTATGCCCTTTTCAATATAGCGCTAGACCAAGGAGATTATTTTAGCGTCTGAGGTGGAGCGCCACACCTATCGTCAGTTCCTTACTTTACCGCACAGATCCCGGTGCTACTCATACGCTGAGTTGGCGAGGGCGGGTATCGAACTAGAAACCTTGTGGTTTCTAGCCGAACGCTCTACCGACTGAGCTGACCCGACCCCTTAGGATATGTATCATAAGCCGGTCCTCTGTGGATCATATCCCTACTTCTGCATATAGGTGGTCAAAAAGTAATGCCATTTTGTTTAGGATACGTCATCATCATCATCATGTCGCGCTGTCAGCGCGAATATCCATGACAATCTCTCTCCGTCCGTCCCTATCGCTCATCATTCTCGGGAGGTCCTCTATGCAGCATCCTGTATCCACACATAGCTGATCAATGTACGTCTTTGCTGATCGGCCCACACTGGCTTATCCATGTGCTGGCTTCCACAGGAGGACGTCGCTTATGAGTTTGTCTTTGCTTCTCCAGGAGTATCCCACGTGTCTTGTCCGTCTTACTCGGATGGTTTGGGTGATATGTGGCAGGTGGCCGTACAGCTGTTTTCTCGTGGGGTGTTGTTTCCACGTCTTGTTCAGGATCACCCGCAGCATTCTTGTGCAGCTCCCATCTAGTTTATTCTCTAGTCGCTTAGTTAGGGTCTAGGTGGTTCAGCCATACAGCAGCACTGATACGACAACGGAAAAGTAATGCCATTTTGTTTAGGATATGCATCATACATCAAAATAAAGCCGGTTCTCTGTGGATCGTATCCCTACTTCTCCATATAGGTGAGTCAAAAAGTAATGCCATTTGGTTTAGGATAAGTATAATTACCAGCACAGGAACATGTATCATAAATAAAAATAAAGCCGGTCCTCTGTGTATCATATGCCTACTTCTCCATATAGTTTAGTAAAACTATAATAGATTTATCTTTTTGGGAATATATAATATAATATATATATATATATATATATATATATATATATATAAGTATGTATATGGAGGCGCGTGGCATAATGGTTAGAGACATGGTAAATGGACCCGTCGACCCGAGTTCAAATCCTAGATAAGGCTGTTTGCATTTCACATAGCGCTAATACTCTTGGGAAAGGTATGAATCTATATATTCTCCCTCCCTCCAGCTATGGGTAAAATAGTAGAGCAGACTTGGCTCTTTAACCTTGGGTAGGTAACCAGTCTAGGAGAAGGAAAACTCTGAATTCAAAATTCCTGAGGTCAGTCGTTAATTTGGTTTGTGGCATTCCTTGTGCACCAATTCTTTCCTATCGACTGTGCCAAAAAGTACGGAATGGTCCAATACAAGCCTTCACCACTATATACAAAACACTGTGTTGGTTGTTCACTGAATGAACACTCATGCGTCGGAAATCGACGAGAGAGTCCATTTTAAAAAAAATTATTTTAATTTTATTTTATTTTATAAGTATGTATAGGAAAACGGGGTATGATTTAAGGCCAAAAATAATTAACCGAATAATTCGCAATATGAATTAATATAAAAGTGCTCAATACGTTAGCAGAGCTGGTTTAGAAAATCGATATAGTCAGAATAAGCCCCATCAAGTTTCACCGTTAGGATCATCAGGGATTTTCTGCGTGGAATTATTAAAATTCATTAAGACAAACGGATGTAAACAAAATACACTCCAATGGTTTCGCAGTGAACAGTTAGGAACATTAGGCTTGTTTTGGTTTTTAACTGTCTCGCCAGGTGTTTATTTTAAACTATCGAGACGACATTTATGTCTGCGTCTATATACGTTTAGAATTTGCAATATTTGGTTTAATAATTCTTTGGAATTGGAATAGGATGCGATGGAGTGAGCGAGCGGGAGAGATAGACAGAAAGACAGAGAGACAGAGAGAGAGAGAGAGAGAGAGAGAGAGAGAGAGAGAGAGAGAGGGAGTGGGGAGAAGAGAAGAGAAGTAGGTAGATAGTCCATGATAACACTTATTTTTAATATTATATAAAGAAGTACATACATTTTGAGAAGAGCAATAATAAAAAAATACATGTAATAATTAACTTATACGAAATAAAAGACAAGAAAAGTGACAATTTGATCAACGCAGGTGTTCAAAATTGCTTTCCTTTACAGTCAAAAAACACTTATCCATAGAAACTATATATATATATATATATATATATATATATATATATACATATATATATATGTATATATATATATATATATATTATAGTATCTTTGAAGCATTGTGTGTATGTGTAATATAAAGATTTTGAAGGCAATTTACAATGCAATATGTGTTGAAAATTATATTTATTTAACTTTTTTTTTTCAAAACTAAATATTTTCGGAAGTAAAATTCCATCCTCAGAGTTATTGAAAGTACTAGGTGTTTTTTTTATAGTACTTATCCCACGGCGATATTGTAATCATATGTTGTTTAAGAAGTTGAGGAACGCCGTATATTTGAAATTTTTTTCCGTGATGTTAAATCGGCTATTTCCGTGATGTTAATTCGGATCGGCTGCTCCTGTGCGCGTGGAAATTGTTCGAAATTCTTTTAATTTTTACTATAAATATAAGCCTTGCTCGGCATAGTGATTTATCCCAATTAACATCACGGAAATTAACATCACGGAAATAGTCGATTTAACATCACGGAAACAATTTTCAAATATACGGCGTTCCTCAACTTCTTAAACAACAGATGATTACAATATTGCCGTGGGATAAGTACTATAAAAAAAAACACCTAGTACTTTCAATAACTCTGAGGATGGAATTTTACTTCGGAAAATATTTAGTTTTGAAAAAAAAAAAAGTTAAATAAATATAATTTTCAACACATATTGCATTGTAAAATATATATATATATATATATATATATATATATATATATATATAATATATATATAGTATGAACAAAAAGTAATAAGACAAACAGGAATATTATATATATATATATATATAATATATATATATATATATATATATGTTATTTATTCTCAACTAGTTTCGACCTTAAGTCATCGTCAGAAGAACATTTCTTATTTAAAGAAATTGTTTTTAGATTTTTTGAAAGGGAGCATTATGGAAGAACTATAGAAATTGGAGTATTTTTGAGGGTTTGACATGCTATTAAAATCCAGGTAGAAGACTAATAGTAGCAAGCCCATATATATATATATATATATATATATATATATATATATATATATATTGAGGGAAAGAATTATACTTAGTAGTAGGTGAATCCTGTATATACCATTGTAATAAATGTGCTCTACTCACGTATTGAGCACTTTATATTTGTTACATCGCTGTCTTATCATTGTGAAACTTGTATCAACTAACCATTGAGGCCAATTTCACCGGTAAGTCACCATTTTCATATAAATCATATATATATATATATATGTGTGTGTGTGTAAGTTGACGGGGCGGCCTAAAGTCGGTATCAGCCAGTCAGCGAGGGAGTCTATCCTCTTTTCAATAGCGCTAGACCAAGGAGATTGTTTTTTTAGCATCTGAGGTGGAGCGCCACACCTACCATCAGCTCGTTACTTTACCGCACAGGTCCCTGTGCTACTCATACGCTGAGTTGGCGAGGACCGGTATCGAACTAGGAACCTTGCGGTTTCTAGCCAAACGCTCTACCGACTGAGCTAACCCGGTCCCTTGATATATATATATATATATATATATATAATATATATATATATATATATATATATATATATATAAGAGAGAGAGAGAGAGAGAGAGAGAGAGAGAGAGTGAGTGAGTGAGTGAAAGTGAGGTGGAGAGAGGAGTGAAAAGGGGAGAGAAAGAGAGAGGAGTGATAGAGAGAGGGGAGGGGAGAGACTTACCAATTGGTGCGAGAGTTTATGAACATGATTTTTTTTTAATTAGGTGAAAATAAGATTTTCTTCTCTTTTGAAGATTCTTATCACACGCCACATAATTTTGTACACACACACACACACACACACACACACACACATACGCACACACATACAGACACACACAAACACAAAAAACACATACACACACACGCACACAACACACACGCGCACATACACACACATACACACACAAACACACATATACGCATAACAAACACACGCACATACACACATACACACACAAAGACACACATACACATACACACGCACGCACATACACACAAAGCACATACACACACAAAGACACACATACACATACACACACAACACACACACACAAACACACAAACCCAAATACACACGCACACACACATACAAATATACATACACGCGCACACACAAACAGACACACAACCACACACACATACACACAAATACACAAACACATACACACACACACACACACGCACGCACGCACACGCACACAAACACACACACACACACAACACACACATACACACACACATAAACACAAACACAAACACACACATACACACACACACACACACGCACGTACACACACAAACATACACAACATACATATAAACACACACATACACGCACATACACACACACATGTGCACGCGCATGTGGGTTTCCATAAAGACACATGAAATATCACTCAAACGCCCACACGCATTATCACACACAGAGATAAGTCGAAATTATGCCACATAGGCTCAAACACGCACAAATGCTCGAAAAGATATCAGTACACCGTAACAGGTATAGCGACACACTTACACACATACATACACAGACACTCACGAGCCCAAACACATGGATATACAAAGATATATACATTTTTCCTATTCTTTTTCATTTTTTTAAACATTTTTTTCCGATTAGTAATTGGCTAATTATAATTTCACAATTATCTATCTAACATATATATATATATATATATATATAATATATAATACATCAAATTATATATTGGTGTGTTGTGTACGCGGATGTGGGGGCGTGTATGCATATACGTGTGTAGATATGTATGAATCTGTGACACGCATATGTATGTCTAATACGTTGTTAGTGTGTATGTTAATATATATATATATATATATATATATATATGTATATATATATATACACACATACAAATTAGTATACGTATATATATATATATATGTAGATACATATATATATATATAATTTATATATATAATTTATATATATATATGTATATATATATATATATATATATATAAAATGTATATATATATTATTTATAATATATATATATATAATATATATATATACATATACATATATATACATATATATATATGTATATATATTTACAAATTAGTATATGAGAGTAATATATATATATATATTTGTGTGAGTGTGTGTTACTTTGTGTGTGAATACATATATACATACGCAAACACATACGAACACACGCAGACACACACATATATATATATGCATATATCTATGTATATGTATGAGCGTACAGGTGTATGTCTATAAGTGCTCATGTGTTGTCTATGTAATTGTGTGTGCATGTGTGTGTATAAGTGCCTGTGTGTATTTATATGTGAGAAAGCGTATACGTGTGTCTATTATGTCTAAAAAGCTTTATTGTAGATTTCAGTTATAATTCCTTATATTAAGAACACTCAAGCAATCTGGGCACCGGTCCAATGAAACGGATTTGAAGCTCTAAGAGATAAAGAGATGCACTTAAAAAAGCATATAGTATTTTTTATAAACACACTACACGAATGATTTATAGGGTAAGGTAAAGCAATCATATACAAGGTATGTCGTAAAAGTTTCGAGATTGAAGCTGTATTTACCCAAGATAGCAGTGAATAATGAATGGAACGTTAATTTTTCCACGCGCTTCCATATATATATATATATATATATATATATATATATATAATATGGGCCCCAAGGTTTTTAGTTCGATACCGGCCCTCGCCAACTCAGCGTATGAGAAGCACAGGGATATGTGCGGTAAAGTAAGGAGCTTATGGTAGGTGTGGCGCACCACCTCATACGCAAAAACAATCCCCTTGGTCTAGCGCTTGTGAAAAGGGGATAGACTCCCTCGCTGATTGGCTGGTACCGACATTAGGCCGCCTCGACGACTTTTCTTACTTTACTTATATATATATATATATATAATATATATATATATATGTGTGTGTGTGTGTGTGTGTGTGTAATATATCAAGAAAAATGAAAAAAAACACAGGTTTAAATGGGTTAGGTGGTGAGTTTATTGGCCGACGCTGCAGTGTTTCGATCTATTAATAAGATCATCTTCAGGGCATAAGATAAGAAATTATTTATCACAGAATAATGAGAAAAGCGAGTGGTAATCCTTGTCATTCAGTCTGTTTAAAAATGTTTATATATATATATATGTGTGTGTGTGTGTATGTGTGTGTGTGTGTGTGTGTGTGTGTGGTGTGTGTGTGTGTGTATTGGGGTGTGTTAGGGTGTTGGGGTGTGTGAGGGTGTTGGTATGTATGTGCGTGCATGTGATCATACAGACCTGTACTTAACTGTGAAAAAAAAAGAAAAAAAGAAAAAAAGAAGAAATAAGTCAAACAATTTGATCAGCTGCCTAAAAAAATGTTTACTTCTAAATGTAGGTCAATTTCGGAACCGGAGTTTAATAAAAAAAAAAGGTCGACTGGAATGGAAAAAATAAAAAATGAAGTAATCAAAAGTTTTCCTTGTTTATTCGACTTTTATTTTTGACGACTTTTTTTTTTTTTGTTTTGTTTTCAAATATTTTTCTAAATATGGCCATCATTTGTTTATTTACTTAAAAAAAAAAAATCGAGATGAATTGTACAGAAAGAAAATTAAAGAACATCTGCTCGTTTATGGAAACGCGAACATATGGGTCAATATATATATATATATATATATATATATATATTATATATATTATGTGTGTGTGTATGTGTGTGTGTGTGTGTTTATATATATACATATATAAATAATATATAAATAATATATATACATATATATCTATATATATATCTATTTCTTTACACACACACACACACATATATATATATATATATATATATGAATATGTGTGTATGTATATATACGTATATATTTGTATGTATATATACGTATATATTCGTATGTGTATATATGTGTTGTCTGTGGGTGTATGTTTATATATATATATATATACGTATTTAAATATAGATATTAATTCTTTTACCACACACACCACACACACATATATATATATATATATATATATATATATATCAATATATATGTATGTTTATGAATATATACATATATATTTGTATGTGTATATGTGTGTTTACATATATACATATATATTTGTATGTGTATATATGTGTATATATGTCTGTGTGTGTGTGTTTACACATATTTAAATATAGATATTTATTTCTTTACACAAACAACACACATACACACACATAAACACACACACACACACACACACATATATATATATATATATATTATATATATATATAATATATATATATATATATATATATATATATCCCTCAATATATAAGTATGTTTATGCATATATACATATATATTTGTATGTGTATATGCTTTTACACATATACATATATAAATGTATATATATTTACTTCTTTATATATATATATATACATATATATATGTGTGTGTGTGTGTGTGTGTGTGTGAGAGAGAGAGAGAGTGCGTGCGCAGGCACCGGCGCGTTGCCAGCATCCCCAATAAATAAGTGCTTAAGTACATTCTACCATTTTTTAAAGAAAAATGTTAAATTTATTCTAAATCTTTTTTCATCTTATATCTTTCTCCTTCTCTTCCTTCATTTCTTCCTACCTTCCTTCCTTCCTTTTGTTCTTTCATTTTTCTTTCTTCCTTTTTTCCTTCTAATTTAATTTATTTCTCCCTATTTTCGTTTCTTTTTTCTTTATTCTATTCTCTTTCTTTTTCTTTCTTTTTCAATATTTCTCTCACTTGGTTCTTCCTCGTATCTTTCTACCTTTCATGCGATCATTCCTTCATTTTTCATTTTTCCCTTTCATTCATTTCATTCACTCGTTCTTCTTTTTGAACAGTAGAAAAGAAGTTTCCCGAGTCCGAAAAAAAGGTTACCGAATCCAAAAAGAATGTTTCCGAGTCCAAAAAAGAAGGTTCCCGAGTCCGACAAGAAATACCTGAAGAAGGCCGGAAGGCATATCGGCCGAAACGTTGTACAGATAACAATGAAGATGAGGACAATAGTCAGAATAACACAGATAATACTAAGTATTTCTTTCTTTCATCCTTTTTCTTTCTTTCATATTTTCTTATTCACTTCTTCACATATCTTTTTTTATCTCTTTCTTTTTTTCTTTCATTCATTGTGTCTTTATTTCGTTATTTCAATGCTTCTTTTTTAATTCATATTTCTTCTTTCGTTCATTCATTCTTTCTTTTTCATTTCTACTTAGATTTGTTTTTTTTTTTTTTTATTCTTGCATTATGCATCTTTCTTTCATTCGTTCTACGTCTTTCCTTCTCTTTAATTCATTCCTACCCTCTCCCTTTCTTAGTTGATACTTTCTTTCATTTATTCTCTCTTTTTTATTTTACTTTTTTACATTCTTTCTTTCTGGATTATTTGAACTATTGACCTTTATTCTATTAAATTGAATAAAAAGTTGGGTTCAAAGTTTCGTGATGACTCCCGATTACGACACGAAGTTTCCTCAGTTCGAAAAGCAGGTTTCCTGGGTTCGAGAAGGCCCCGGTGTCCGACAAGAAATACCTGAAGAATACCGGAGGACAGATCGATGGAAACGTTGTAGAGATAAGAATAAAGATGAGAACAGTATTCCGAATAATTCAGATGATATAAATTATAAAGCGTTACCTAAAAATTCAGAGAAATTCTTTCGTCCTTTCCTTCCTTCCTTCCTTCCTTCCTTCCTTCCTTCCTTAGATAATTATTTCTTTCACCATATATCTCTTCTTCTTTCCCTTCATTTTTCTTATATTCTTTCTTTCTTTCTTTCTTTCTTAAATTATGTTTGCTTGTTTGTTTGTTTCTTTCTTTCTCTTTCATTAATTCTTTCTCATTTGTTTCTTTCGTTCTTTCTTTGTATTTCATTCATTCAAACTTTCTTCCTTTCTTAGATAATTCTTTCTTTCACGCTTTCTCTCTTTTTTTTCCTTCATTTTTCTTATATTCTTTCTTTCTTTCTTTCTTAAATTATGTTTGAGTGTTTCTTTCATTCTTTCTTTCTCTTTCATTAATTCTTTCTCGTTTGTTTCTTTCATTCTTTTTTATTTCTTTGTATTTCATTCATTCCAACTTTCTTCATTTCTTAGATAATTCTTTCTTTCCCCCTTTCTCTCTTCTTTTTTCCCTTCATTTTTCTTATATTCTTTCTTTCTTTCTTTCTTAAATTATGTTTGATTGTTTTTTTCATTCTTTATTTCCCTTTCATTAATTCTTTCTCGTTTGTTTTTTTTTTCGTTCTTTCTTTGTATTTCATTCATTCAAAATTTCTTCCTTTCTTAGATAATTCTTTCTTTCACTCTTTCTCTCTTCTTTTTTCCTTCATTTTTCTTATATTCTTTCTTTCTTTCTTAAATTATGTTTGATTGTCATTTTTCATTCTTTCTTTCCCTTTCATTAATTCTTTCTGGTTTGTTTCTTTCGTTCTTTTTTTATTTTCTTTGTATTTCATTCATTCCAACTTTCTTCCTTTCTTAGTAAATTCTTTCTTTCACCCCTTTTCTCTTCTTTTTTCCCTTCATTTTTCTTATATTCTTTCTTTCTTTCTTTCTTCCTTCCTTCCTTTCTTTCTTGAATCATGTTTCTTTCTTTCTTTCACCTTTCTCTCTTCTTTTTTCCTTCATTTTTCTATATTCTTTCTTTCTTTCTTTCTTTCTTCCTTCCTTCCTTTCTTCTTGAATCATGTTTCTTTCTTTCTTTCACCCTTTCTCTCTTCTTTTTTCCTTCATTTTCTTATTTTTTCTTTCTTCTTTCTTTCTTTCTTAAATTATGTTTGATTGTTTTTTTTCATTACTTCTTTCCCTTTCATTAATTCTTTTCGTTTGTTTTTTTTTTTTTTCCCTTCTTTCTTTGTATTTCATTCATTCAAAATTTCTTCCTTGCTTAGTAAATTTTTCTTTCACTCTTTCTCTCTTCTTTTTTCCTTCATTTTTCTTATATTTCTTTCTTTCTTTCTTTCTAAATTATGCTTGATTGTTTCTTTCATTCTTTATTTCCCTTTCATTAATTCTTTCTCGTTTGTTTTTTTTCGTTCTTTCTTTGTATTTCATTCATTCAAAATTTCTTCCTTTCTTAAATAATTCTTTCTTTCACCCTTTCTCTGTTCTTTTTTCCCTTAATTTTTCTTATATTATTTCTTTCTTTCTTTCTTTCTTTCTTTCTTAAATTATGTTTGATTGCTTCTTTCATTCATTCTTTCCCTTTCATTAATTCTTTCTCGTTTGTTTCTTTCATTCTTTTTATTTCTTTGTATTTCATTCATTTCAACTTTCTTCCTTTCTTAGTTAATTCTTTCTTTCACCCTTTATTTCTTCTTTTTTTTCCTTCATTTTTCTTATATTCTTTCTTTCTTTCTTTCTTTCTTTCTTGAATCATGTTTCTTTCTTTCTTTCACCCTTTCTCTCTTCTTTTTTCCTTCATTTTTCTTATATTCTTTCTTTCTTTCTTTCTTCTCACTTAAGTTTATGTTTCATTGTTTCTTTCATTGTTTATTTCTCTTTCTTTAATTCTTTCTCGTTTGTTTCTTTCATTCTTTCTTATTTCTTTGTCGACTCGTGTCTTTGAACGTAAGTCTATATGTACAATCCCGTATTTGTTGACACATTCATAGAACATTAGATGACATCATCTAAAACATCATTTATTCTTGATATACTAGATAAGTATATGTAAGATAAATACGCTCTTAAGTTCCATGCAGTCTACTCGTAATCACTTTTACTTAACGGAAAACGTCTGTCTCAAGAGGTAAGTGTTAAGTTACTAACATATCCAATATATATATGTATGAGAAGTAAATAAACAAACGATGTGTTTGGATATGGCTTTTAAAAGCCGAAAATTTTTGGGAGAATATGTGCTTAATTGAAGTCGTACCTAGTTTTGAAAATTAATTAATTAATAATTAATTAATCAGGCGTGCATACCTATTCAAATGTAGGGCTAAATAAATCGAGAAAAATCAATCTCTGTATGTACATTTCGGCCTATTCTATAGCTCTACTGATGAGGCCTAATAGGCCGAAATGTACATACAGAGATTGATTTTGCTCGATTTGTTTAGCCTTACATTTGAATAGTTATGCCCGCCTAATTAATTAATTATTAATTAATTAAGTTTCAAAATTAGGTACGACTTCAGTTAAGCACATATTCTCCACCCTCCAATATATATACACAACACACACACACACTCACACCACACACACATATATATAATATATATTATATGATAGATAGATAGATAGATAGATATATCTATATCTATCTATCTATCTATCTATCTATATATATATATAATATATATATATATATAGATAGATAGATAGATAGATAGATAGATAGATATAGATAGGCACACACACACACACACATACACACACACACACACACACACACACATATATATATATATATATATATATATATATATATATATATAAGTCATCCACAGACACGTGTTTCGGCGTGTCATGCCTCTTCAGTGCGGCTAGACACAACTATCTTTAACTACATGTTTGTTTATGTATTTTATGGTCACAGTGAGATCAAATTTCCGGGTAAACGATCATTGCTTATATGCTTAGTAGTGAGAGTTAATTTAAATTACCAGTTAGAGAACGCATACCGAGTCCTGTATTACCAACTACCAGTTTCGCTTATTAGATTCAAATAAGTGAAACAGTTGGTTCATAGCACCTGACTCATTAGTATTATTATTACTATTTCCTTCTACTTAGGTAGACATCGACAGAGGGGTATATGTCTTTTCTCTTGGACAAAAGCTACCGTGTTTACAGATTTCTGTTAGTCCTATTCTCATGGTCTTTTCTACTTTTATTTTTCCCAGGCAGGTATTTGTTGTATATTTTTCATTGAAAATTATTGATCTGAGTTTTTTTAATCCAATTCTACCTCCACCTATGTGTAAATAGCAGGGCGGACTGGGCACTTTGATCCTGGCTAGGTAACCAGTCTAGGAGAAGGAAAAGTCTGAATTCAAACTTGTTAAAAAATCTTAATTTGTGTCGCATCCTGCTCATGCGGAAGGGGTGGTATCTATCTATCTATCTATCTATCTATCTATCTATCTATATATATATATATATATATATATATATATATATTCTTTGTGTGCGGAACATTTCTACTTTTTTCTATTATTATTATTTCATTTCATTTGGTTATCTAAAATAATATAGTTTGAATAATGTACACATGGATAAACTCCTGACCGAAACACGTGTAAGTAAAATTGATTAAAATATCCTATTTCATCCATTCTATACTTTCTTTCCCTTTATTTATTTTTTCAATTGTTGTCTTCTCTTTTAATTTATCTATCTTCTGTACAAACACTNCACACACACAAACACGCACATACACACACAACACACAACAACAAACCACACACACAGTCCTCTGTTAATCACATCAAAAATCTCTTCATGTGTATATCAGTCAATCTTAATCTATCTATCTATCTATCTATCTAGTTAATTCTGTTCATCCATCTATCTGTTCAGAATATTCATTATCTCTGTCTGTCTGTCTGTCTCTTTGTCTTTCATTCTCTCACTCCCCTCTCCCCCTCCCTCTCTTTATCTCTCTCTCTCACTCTCTCTCTCTCTCTCTCTCTATATATATATATATATATATATATATATGCACACATATATCTCTCTATCTATCTATCTATCTACCTCAGTCACTCTTTATATATGCAATCAGACATACTTTAACGCACACACACACACACACAACACACACACACACAAGATATATATATATATATATATATAATATATATATATATTAATAATATATCAATCCTCAGTCACTCACTTAAAAAAAAAAACCCCTCGAGACAGACACTTAAAACTGATTACGAATAGATTGTATGCGTCACCATAAAAACTATATCTACCTACTCAGCTACTTGCATATTTTATCGATTTTTGTAATAAGTAAACCTTTCCTGTTATCTTTTCTATCTCGATTTGTTTCCATTTGATGTTCCACTAACCTTTAAGAGGTGACGACAATTGCAGGTTTCCGGTACAATTTATTTTTAATTTAGAACAAAGCTACAGACTACTGCCGCTTACATCAAAGTCCATACGTCAACTAAATTGTAGGAAGAAACGTGAACATTTTGCAAACCACTGATCGATATCTTGATGTCTCCAAGCACACGTTTCACTCAGTAGTCAAATACTTTTTTTGTCGATATATATTTTTTTTTTTTTTGGAAAAATTAATATAAGCGAACTTGTAATCAGTCTGATGTTGGTTTTATACTACACTACTACTACTACTACTACTACTACTAATAATAATAATAATAATAATAATAATAATAATAATGATAGGGTCAGCAGGGCGAGGGAAGTCTGGTTGGAAGACCCGAAACTTCCCAATGAACCCGGCGATTACATCACTGACGACAACCACCAGCGCCCCAAATCTAGGAGCGTATATTTAAAGAATAATAATAATAATAATAATAATAATAATAAAATATTTTGTGCCCTTGAAACGGTCCCCAGGATCTGAAAAAGTCTGGATTAACAGAGGAAGAATCGAGACCATCCAGACTACAGCATTGTGTTCGGCTGGATACTCAGAAGAATCCTGGCTACCTGGGAGACTTGTTACTCACCCTCCCGGGAACCACGGCTAACGTGCATGTGAAATACTCTAAACATAACAACACAACAACAACAACAATATAATAATAATAATAATAATAATAATAATAATGCGCCTTTTAGGTTATAACAAAAACAGAGCAAGATGGTTTTGAGCAAGACTCTAGTAAAGATTAACAGAGAACAGTATAAATATCAGGACAATCTACGAAGAAAGTTATTGCCATATATGAGTATATAACTTCTAAAATACAATTCAGTTAAGTCGACGATTTTACTCTCCCAGCAATGCTGCACTCTTCTCACCAATAATATCACAAGGTCTTGTCTCTCTCCACTCGTCACCACAGCCTTCTCCGAGCTGTTAAATATATACACAATTACAGTGTTCATCGGGCTCCTTCCTCTGACCAGCACGTGCGACACTAATCAGCACGCCGTCAATCCTTCACATCCTGGCCACTCTGGATAGTTTAGTCATTCCCATGCGTCGGGGCCACGACTCACGATCAGGAGATGCGAGTTCAATCTCCCCACTCGCCTCTTGATCTTCGTTCTGCATGCCAAACACAACGTGCACGCTTCGAACTCCTACGTTCGCCACAGGCCAATTGCTAGGAAGACTTACTGAATAAACACCGATGATGAATAGGTAATGCCTAATCAAGCCATGTTTATAAACAAAGACTCATTATTATGGATAGTATATCTGCTATTGCTTAAGTGGTGTTCGGTAGAAAATTTACAGTTTTACAAGCAAATAAATGCTTGGTAACTACAAAATTTAATGGATTGTAAAGAAATTCAACGGGCATGGAAATTACACGACGATTTACTTATGTTATAACCTTTTTTTCATTAAGATGGTCCATAAAATTATTTAAAAAATAATTTTTTCTATTGTTATTCTAAAGTAAAAGTTTTTGCACTGCTAATATCTTAAAATATATACTATATATATATAATTCCAAAATATTAGTGTTAATTCTTAAGATTACTATGAAATGTTCTTTATTTAGGTATGGTCAAAATCTTTGGTTTGTTGCCACCTCCACCTTTCTTTCAAACTTTTATAAAGAATTTAAAATTGTTAAAGTGTCACAATCTTAATTTTTTTCTTGTAAAACTTGCAGCATGAAATTCTTTCTATAATTTTCAATCAAAGCAAAAAAAAAAAAATTCATGTTTAAAAAAATAAAAAATGCCATTGTGACAGATACAAATTTTCTTATAGAACTCTGGATATTGTTCTATATCATTTTATTATACATAACATTTTATTTATTATTTTTTTTTGTTTGTTTATTTCTGCTTTCAAGAAATCTAAACTGTCTCCATTTTGAAACTGTTCCTACAGATTAACTTTTCATTATTGCGTTTATATGGGTTGACTGTTATTCTACCCAAGAAAAATTGGTACAAATAATTTCTGTTGTAATAGCTGTATGTGAAAAAAAACATTTACAACAACCTATTTCTAAAACAAAACAACAACAAAAAAAAAGCGAACTTAATCAGTCTGATATATGATGGTTGGTTTTATATATCATCTTGCGTACAGTATAAATATCAGGACAATCTACGAAGAAGTTATTGCATATATTGAGTATGAACTTCTAAAATACAATTTTTGCTTCGGCCAATTGCTAGGAAGACGTACTGAATAACACCGATGATGAATAGGTAATGCCTAATCAACTCAAGTTTATAAACAAAGGACTCATTATTATGGATAGTATCTGCTATTACTTAAGTGGTGTTCGGAGAAATTTGACAGTTTTTACAAGCAAATAAATGCTTTGGTAACTACAAAATTTAATGGATTGTAAAGAAATTCAACGGCATGGAAATTACACGACGGTTTAACTTACTGTTATGACCTTTTTTTCATTAAGCATGGTCCATAAAAATTATTGAAAAATTAATTATTTTCTATTGTTATCTAAAGTAAAATTATTGCACTGCTAATATCTAAATATATATATTATAATATATATAATTCCAAATATTGTGTTTAATTCTTAAGATTTCTATGAAATGTCTTATTTGTAGGTATGGTCAAAATTTTTGTTTGGTGACACTCCACCTTTTTTTAAACTTTTATAAAGAATTTAAAATTGTAACGTGTCACTAATCTTAATTTGTTTCCTTAAAACAGAACCTAAACTTGCATATGAAATTCTTTCTATGAATTTTTCAATCAAAGCCAACCAAATAAAAAAATCTCGTTTAAAAAGAATAAAAAGTGCCATTGTTGACAGATTCAAATTTCTGATAGACTCCGGATATTTTCTATATCTTTTTATATATACATAACATTTTTTATTTTTTTTTTTGTTTTTTTTGTTTGTTTATTTTTGCTTTCAAGAAACTCTAAACTGTCTCCATTTTGAAACTGTTCTACTATTAACTTTTCACTGATTGCCTTTATATTGGGGTTAACTGTTATTCTACTCAAGAAAATTGTTACAAATAAATAAATAAAAATTTTTTAGGGCAATTTTCTTTTCTGTTTGTAATAGCTGTATGTGAAAAAAACATTTACAAACAACCTATTTCTAAAACAAAAACAACAACAAAAAAAAAAGCAGACTTGTAATCAGATCTGATATATTAGTTGGTTTTATACATCATCTTGTCGTACAGTATAAATATCAGGACAATCTACGAAGAAAGTTATTGGAAAAGACATATACAGGGTGTTGCGGGAGAATTTGACAGTTTTACAAACAAAAAAATGCTGGTAATTACAAATTTAATGGATTGTACAGAAATTCAACGGGAATGGAAATTACACGACGATTTCATACTGTTATAACCTTTTTTTTCATTAAGATGTCCATAAAATTATTTAAAAATTAATTATTTCCTATTGTTATCTAATGTAAAAGTTATTCCACTGCTAATATCTAAAAAAAAAAAAAATATATATATAATTCCAAATATTGTGTTTAATTCTTAAGATTTCTATGAAATGTCTTTAATGTAGGTATGGTCAAAATTTTTGGTTTGTGACACCTCCACCTTTTTTTTAAAACTTTTATAAAGAATTTAAAATTGTAACGTGTCACTAATCTTAATTTGTTTCCTTAAGAACAGAACCCTAAACTTGCATATGAAATTATTTCTATGAATTTTCAATCAAAGCAACAAAAAAAAAATCATGTTAAAAAGAAGAAAAAGTGCCATTGTGACAGATACAAATTTTCTGATAAACTCTGGATATTGTTCTATATCATTTTATATCTTATTATAATAGAGATTGTGTGTTTGTCTGTCTGTAACCGAAACTATATTACTACTCAATCACAGTTCCCTTAGTTATTTACATAACATTCTCCATGATTTATTTAAACCTCAATGAATAATAATAAATTTTACATTATTAATACTGTTGACCATATCTACATGATATTTACCGCGTCAGGCACAAAGTTTTGTTTTGTTTTTGTCGTGTTATTTCTTGCTTCAAGAACTCTAAACTGTCTCGATTTTGAAACTGTTCTACAGATGAACTTTTCACTGTTTGCCTTTATATTGGGGTTAACTGTTATTCTACTCAAGAAAATGTTACAAAAAAAAAAAAATTTTTAGGGCAATTTCTTTTCTGTTTGTAATAGCTGTATGTGAAAAGAAAACATTTACAACAACCTATTTCTACCCCCCCCCAAAAAAAAGCATACTTGTAATCAGGTCTGATATCATGATTGTTGGTTTTTATATATCATCTTGTCGTACAGTATAAATATCAGGAAAAATCTACGAAGAAAGTTATTGGAAAGACAGGGTGTTCGGGAGAAATTGACAGTTTCATAAGGAAAAATAAATTTAAAAAATGCTTGGTAACTACAAAATTTAATGGATTGTAAAACAATTCAACAGACATGGAAATTACACGACGATTTTTACTTACTGTTATGAAATGTTTAAGGGTCAATAAATAACTCAACACGGGTTATAACATGTAGGGAACAGATTGTATTCAGCATATATATCAACGTGCAAATGGAAGGGTTTCCTTGTTACCGCTTACACAGAGAACAGGTATCTGCTACTTCTCCTATTTACATGTCCCACTTTCACACGATATGGCCACAAGCCGTTTTTTGGGGACCACCCACAAGCCGAGACTCATGGGGTGTAGGTAGAAAAAAATTGCGTCGATCCCAGCTTGCCCCTTAAGTACAATGAGGCAGGCACTGCCCGGAGGCCCCTCTGGATTCGATGCTATTAATTAGTAGCTCAGTGGACCCCCATCCCGAAGGACGGTGTATCTGCTACTTCTCGTTTGAGTAGCTTTACTCTGTTTAAAATATACCCTTTGGGTAAGTCCATGTTCGTGTCATAGGTGATCACCTACAACACTTACTTAGGTACAAACTCGTTGACATTGATTTTTTAATCCCAACCCCTCAGGCAATATGTTTAAAAAATCTCGAAAATCGTATTTTTACATCGCCCCGGGGGGTATTTTCTTTTTTTACTAATCCTTATAAAGAATTAGGCTATCAGAATGATAATGAAAAAAACTTTATAACAAGCAAAAGACAAAGTCAATTTGACAAAGGATATTCATAATTAATTATACAAGGTGTGACATAAAAGTATCGATATTGAAGCTAGAATAACCCTAGACAGGCTGACGTGTTGTAAAGTAAAAACTAAAATTGAGTATTGTAACTTCTAAAATACAATTCTTGCTTTGGCCAATTGCTAGGAAGGGACGACTGAAATAAAACACCGATGATGAATAGGGTAATGCCTCATCAAGTCATGTTTATAAATAAAAGGACTCATTATTATGGAGTATCTGCTATTGCTTAAGTGGTGTTCGGGCGAAATCTGACAGTTTTACAAGCAAAAAAAAATGCTTGATAATTACAAAATTTAAATGGAATGTAAAGAATTCAACGACGTTTAACTTACTGTTATGACCTTTTTTTTCATTAAGATGGTCTATTAAAATTATTTAAAATTAATTATTTTCTATTGTTATCTAAAGTAAAAGTATTGGCACTTGCTTAATAGGTCTAATATATATAATATATTAATATATATATATATATATATATATACACATACATATACATACATACACAATATACATATATATACACATACATACATATACACAATATATATATACATACATATATATACATATATATATATATATATATATATATATATATAGATATATTCCTGATTCTAAGAATTACTTAACTTAACAATGAAATGAATCACATAAAAAACCACATCTTTAAGAGAGAGAAAAACAGTCAAAAAGCGGCATTTTGACAGATACATTTTCCAGTTTTTTAAAATTCTCCTGTTTTAAAGACTGTAAATCCTTTGCTCTTTACATGTGATAAAAAAACAACTTTTTTTTCACATGTCTGACTGTCGTTTGTAGAATGAAGAGGGTACTAATGCAAGAATAGTGTGCAAGAGATAATATCATTAGTTTATGTATAAAAAGTTTTACATTTCACAGAAATACCAGAAACCTTTGTGATGCTAGTTAGCTTAGTGTTAGGCTAGATTGGTTAAGTACTTTAGAGTTTCTGTATCTAATGTATTTTAACAAAATGATTCGTAATCTAATGTATTTATCAAAAATAGGATTCTGATTAATGTCTAATAGTACTTATACATAAATAGATTCGTAATCTAATGATTTATACATAAAATAGGATTCTGTAATCTAATGCTATTTATACATAAAATAGGATTCTGTAAACATAATCTATCTATGCTATTATACATAAAATAGGATTCGGAATCTAATGCTATTATGTACATAAAATATTATTCTGTAATCTAATGCTATTTATACACAAAATATGTTCTGTAATCTAATGCTATTTTATACACAAATAGGATTCTGTAATCTAATGCTATTTATTACATAAATAGGATTCTGTAATCTAATGCTATTATACACATATAGGATCTATAATCTAATTGCTAATTTAACATAAAATAGTATCTGCTAATCTAATGCTATTATATCATAAAATGATTCTGTAATCTAATGCTATTTATTACACTAAATAGCGATTCTGTAATCTAATGCATATACAAAAATAGGATTCTTAATCTAATGCTTTTATACAAAATAGGATTCTGTATCTAATGCTATTATAATAAAAAGAGATTCTGTTAATCTAATGCTATTTATACATCTCAATGCTATTATATAACCATAAAATAGAGGAGTCTCATGTAATGCTAATGACTATTTATACACATAGAAATAGGATATACTGTAATCTAATGCATTTTGAACATAAGTAGGATTCTGATAATCTTAATGGCTCGATGTTATACATAAAATAAGGATTCTGATATCTACATGCTATTTATACATAGAACATAGGATTCTGGTAATCTAGATGCTAAGTTATACAGTAAAATTAATACATTTATAACATAAGAATGGATTCATGTAATACTAGATAGCGTAGATTATAGGGCAATAAAATAGTTGAGGATTACTGTAACGTAATGCATGAGTATACCATAATAGGATTCGTATGGATCATATAGCTAATTTATACATAAAGTATAGTGATTCTGTATCTAATGCTAATTTATACATAAAATTAGATTCTGTAATCTATGCGAAGTTAGTATGGAGCCATAAAATAAGGATTCTGTAATCTAATGCTATCTATATGGCCATAAATAAGGATTCTGATAGATCTAATGCTATAATACACTAATGGAGAGATCTGTAATCTAATGCTATTTATACAATAGGATTCTGTAATCTAAATGCTATTTTACATAAAGATAGGAATTCTTAATCCTAATGCTATTGATACTATATGGATAATCTGTAATATGGAATAGCTATTTATACATAAAATAAGGATTCAGTCTAATCTAATGCTATTTATACAATAAAATAGGATTCATGTAATCTAATGCTAGTTTAATACATAGAAGATAAAGGGATTCTGTGAATCTTAATGCTATTTAAGTAGCATAAATAGGATTTCTGTAATCTAATGACTATGGTTCATATAAATAGGAATTCTGTAATCATAATGCTCATATTATTGACATAATAGGTGGTCTGTAATCTAGATGCTAATTTATGACATATAAGGATTCATGTAATCTGTGCTAATTTAATACTAAATTATCAACATTTTACATAATATGGATTCTGTAATCTATGCTAATATTATAGCATAAAGGATAGGATTCTGTAATCTAAATGCTATTTTACATAAAATAGGATTCTGTAATCTACATACTATATATACATAGAGTATATAAGGATTCAGCTGTGAATCTAAATGCTGATTTCATAACGATAAAATGTAATGGAATTCCTGTATCTAATGCTATTTATAGCATAAATAGGGATCTGTAATCGTATGCTATTTATGAACATAAATAGGAATTTCTGTAATCTAATGCTAATTTATACACTAAAATTAGGATTCTGTAATCTAATGCTATTTAATAGCAGGGTTAAAATAGGATTACTGTAATCTAATGACTATTTATAATAAAATAGGATTCTGTAAATCTAAATGCTATTTTGCATACATAAAATAGGAGATTCTGTAATCTAATGCATTTATACATAAAAATAGGATCTGTAATCTAATGCTATTGAGTACATAAAATATGGGATAGCCTGTAATCTAATGCTATTTAATAGCAGTAAAAATAGGAATTCTGTAATCTAATGCTATTCATACAATAAAATAGGAATTCTGTATATCTAATGCTTATTTGGATACATAAATAAGGATTCTGTCTGTAATCTAAATCTATATCATACAATAAAGATAGATTTCTGTAATCTAGATGCTGATGTTAATTACATAAATAAGGATTCTGTAATTAATGACTATTTAATAGCATAAAAGAGGATTCTGTAATCTAGATGCTATTTATAACATAAAGAATAGGATTCTGTAATCTAATGCTATTTATGCATAAAATAGGATTCTGTAATCTAATGCTATTTATACATAAAATAGGATTGTAATGAATTGAAATAGGATTTGTAACTTCATTAGGCACGATATTCTGGCTTTGGTCCTAGAAGAGAAAAAAAGGGCACATCTAATTTATTTGTAGATTACTGGACAATCTATATTTTATTAATGAATATATGTCAATGTTATAGAATACGCGAGTGGTACAGAAGATTTTGAATTATAACAAAATGAACTTTCAGAGCCAATGCAAGATACGACGCACGAGAATTATTACTTACTTCTCGCAAATTGAGACTGAAATTGTTTTTTTTTTCTAGTAAATCTGAGCATATGTTAAGTGTAATTTTCTTCATAAAAATCTTACATTTGAATATGTCCACTTTTGCTGGTTGACAGTTATAAAACTTATATACAATCAGAATTTTGGTGTAAGATAAATAAAAAAACGAGTTCAAGTGTGAATGTTGGCTTCCACAACACAAGCAAAAATAATTGACAGTTTTTAGCTTCATTCAATTATTTCACGAGTTTTGTTGAATTCTAATTGCATAAGGGATAAGTGATAAATAACAACGCATGGAAATTTGGGTCATAACTTATTGTTTATATATTGGTTTACTGTTATTCGTACGTTCCTTTTTCTTTTGCTTTTTAATTAAATTGTCCGAATTTTATAACAATGAACAATTTTATAGCAATTATTCAACTCGAAGAAATCAATTTTCATTATTGTTATTCTTATTTACTTTTATTTAAATATAATGAATAAAAAAATTCCTTTTTATTTTTCGCTATATTTAAGATTTTTATTCCATTGACGACATTTGTTTATTTCGTGGCGTTAACAATAATGAAAACAGTTTGATTCAATTATACAAAAGCTGATTATCTTTTCAATTTCATGCATAGTTATACTTAAGAGAATATTGTTACGACTCAAAGATAAGATGTTTTAAATTAACTGACTGAAACAATGTAAAGTTGGTTAAATAAATACTTAGTGGGCATTATTTGGTTTTTATACGAATGATGAATATCAAAACTAGAAAATTTCATTAAATTCTGTTATTCAGCATGATTTTTGGTATTTTCTTTCTTTGCCGGAGACATGCACATACGATGTTGGAATTTAGCGTCACTGCGTTAAGTTCGAATTTAACGCTTACTTTTCTTATTTTATTTATTCCAATTCTATTTTACAGTGACCATAGGTGATATACCAGAAAGTAATAGAAAAATTCAATTATTAAACAAAGTGTTGAGGATGGCGTTTATCTTAGAACTATTGCAAAAATACTTACGGATATGGTAAAAATTAAATACTTGATTAACTCTCTCTCTCATCTCTCGGTCTCACATCGTTCATCTCTCTCTCTTCTTCTCTCTTCTCTTCTCTCTCTCTCTCTTTCTCTTTCACCCTCTTTTCTTTCCCTATTTTTCGTCTCTTCTTGTGTTCAATTTGAGAAACAGATTAGAGCATTATCAGCTATCCTGCACACTCATCCCACGATCTCTTTATCATTCCCCTATTATCTTTCTTTCTTTCTTTTCTTATCATTATTTATTTTTTCTGTCTGTAGAGTGTCCTTTTTCTCCCCTTTTTTTCTTTGTAATGAAAACGGAATGGTCCATATTAACTGAGGTCGCGCCACTGTCAATAAGAAATAAAATTCGATGGGTAAGACAGCACTAGATAATCAGGATTTATAATATTGAAATTTTATCTTGGACGTTTGGTAACGGTCTCATCGTGTAACCAAGGAGTGCTGCAAGACAATTAAAGAACATGAATATTAATATATAGATAGGGATGTGGGTAAATAATTCATGAAATTTGGGTCATACCTACTTTTAAATCGAGTATTTTTACTGTTTAATGTACGTTCTTTTTTCTTAAATATTTTGTTCCGAATTTGATCAATGAATATTTTTATAGCATTATTCAACTCGAAACCATTTTCCTTATTCTTATTCTTATTTTATTTTTTATAATTTTCTCCTTTTATTTTTTGCTCCATTTAAGGTCTGTCTACCGGCACATTTTTTTCGCAATCATTAATGACAAGTTTCATTCAACGACAAAAAGCACTTATTTTCTTTCTTTCTTTCTTTTTCTTTTTCTATTTTATCATAGACGAGCAGAACATGTGGATATACCACAGTACGATAATTCAATTATTACAACCTTTGGTATGTCTACCTTAGAACTATTGCTAAATACTTCGATATGTAAAAAGAATAATAATCTTGAATTAACTCTCTCTCTCACCCTCTTTTCTTTCCTATTTTTCCTCTCTTCCTTGGGTTCAATTAAAACAGATTAGCTTTATCGCTTCCACACGCTCATCCCCTCTCATAATCTTTCCCCTATTATCTTTCTTTCTTTCTTATCCCATTTTTTCTGTGTAGAGTAACCTTTTTCTTCCCTTTCTTTCTTTATATCAAAAACGCAATAGTCGATTACTTTCTTAGGTGACGACATTCATAAGAAATGTTAATTCGTTGAATAAGCAACACTAGATAATCAGTTTAATTTAAATTTTTGAATTTCATCTTTTGACGATTTGGACGGTCTCATTGGCCACAAGAGGGTGTTGCAAGACAATTAAAGAACACCAGTATTTATTTATTGTTGGAGGATGGAAGTAGAAAACGCATGGAATTTGGGCTATACCTACTTTTATCTCTAATGTTTTTAAATTTATCGTACGTTCTTATTTTTTCAAATATTTTTTCCGAATTTCATCAATGAATATTTTTATAGCATTATTCAACTGCAAGAAACAATTTCCCTTATTCTTATTCTTATTTCATTTTTAAAAATTTTCCCTTTTATTTTTCGCTATATTTGAATGGCTCATTACTTATCTAAAGTGACGACACTTCACAAGAAATAAGAATTAGCTGAATAATTATCAGTTTAATTTACAATTTTTAAAAATTTTATCTTAGACAATTTGAACGGTCTCATTTGTAACCAGAGGGCGCTGCAAGACAATTAAAGAACATGAATGTTAATATAAAGATGGGATGTGGGTAAATAATACATCAAATTTGGGTCATACCTATTTTATATCAAGTATTTTTACTGATTATATTCGTTCTTTTTTTTTCTTTTTTTTTTCTGAATTCTATCAAATGAACATTTTTATAGCATTATTCAACTCCAAGAAACCATTTCCCTCATTCTTATTCTTATTTTATTTTTTAAATAATTTCCCCTTTTATTTTTTGCCACATTCCTGGGCAAAGACAGCAGTAACATAGAATAATAATTAACACAGCTTAACGCCTCTACTCCAGTTATGGTTAGCGGAATGAGAACAGGATACCCCCATGGACTTAATAAAGGGTTAGGTTCAAAGTTCTGTGAAGGTTCCCGATTATGACAAGAAGTTTGCAGATTACGACAAGAAAGTTCCCGTGTCCGACAAGAAATTCTTGAAGAAGCCTTTCTTTACATGTTTTCATCTTTTCATTGGGTTCGATTGAAACAGATTAGCGTTATTGCTTACCTGCACTCATCTCCTCTCTCTATCTTTCCCTATTATCTTTCTTTCTTTGTTTCTTTGTTTCTTTTTTCTTTCTTTCTTTCTTATCATATTTCTGTGTAGAGTTTTTCTCTCGTTTCTTTCTTTTTTTATTATAAAAACGGAATGGTTCAATATTTAACTGAGGTTTCCGACACTCTTCAGAAATAAGAATTTGATGGATAAACAACACAAGTTAATGAGGATTTACATTTTTGAATTTCATTTTGACGATTCATTTTGACGATTTGGACGGTCTCATTTGTAGCCACATATATAGATGGGGATGTGCGTTAATAATTCATGAAATTTGGGTCATACCTACTTTTAAATCGAGTATTTTTACTATTTATCATACGTTGTTTTTTCTTCAATATTTTGTTCCGAATTTGATCAATGATCATTTTTATAGCATTATTCAACTCCAAGAAACCATTTCCCTTATTCTTATTTTATTTTTATAATTTTCTCCTTTTATTTTCTGGTATTTAAGGTCTGTCTACCGGCACATTTTTTTTCGCAATCATTAATGACAATTTTCATTCAACGACAAAAATCACTTATTCTTTCTTTCTTTCTTTTTCTTTTTCTATTTTATCATAGACGAGCAGAACATGTGGATATACCACAGTATGATAATTCAATTATTACAACCTTTGGTATGTCTACCTTAGAACTATTGCTAAATACTTCGATATGTAAAAAGAATAATAATCTTGAATTAACTCTCTCTCTCACCCTCTTTTCTTTCCTATTTTTCCTCTCTTTCTTGGGTTCGATTGAAAGATTATCTTTATCGCTTCCATACGCGCATCCCCTCTCATAATCTTTCCCCTATTATCTTTCTTTCTTTCTTATCACATTTTTTCTGTGTAGAGTGTCCTTTTTCTCCACTTTCTTTATATTAAAAATGCAATGGTCAATTATTTTTTAGGTGACGACATTCATAAGAAATGTTAATTCGTTGGATAAGCAACACTAGATAATCAGTTTAATTTACATTTTTGAATTTCATCTTTTGACGATTTGGACGGTCTCATTGGCCACAAGAGGGTGTTGCAAGACAATTAAAGAACACCAGTATTTATTTATTGTTGGAGATGGAAGTAGAAAACGCATGGAATTTGGGCTATACCTACTTTTATCTCTAATGTTTTTAAATTTATCGTACGTTCTTATTTTTTCAAATATTTTTTCCGAATTTCATCAATGAATATTTTTATAGCATTATTCAACTGCAAGAAACAATTTCCCTTATTCTTATTCTTATTTTATTTTTTATAATTTTCCCTTTTATTTTTTGCTATTTTTGAATGGCTCATTACTTATCTAAAGTGACGACACTTCACAAGAAATAAGAATTAGCTGAATAATTATCAGTTTAATTTACATTTTTAAAAAATTTCATCTTAGACAATTTGAACGGTCTCGTTTGTAACTAGAGGGCGCTGCAAGACAATTAAAGAACATGAATATCTTATTATAATGGAGATTGTGGGTTTGTCTGTCTGTAACCGAAACTATATTACTATACAAGTCACAGTTCCCTTTGTTATTTACATCACATTCTCCATGATTTTATTTTTTATTTAAACCTCAATTATTAATAAAATTGTTTTACATTATTAATTGTTGACCATATCTACATACTAATAACATACAATTGTATTTATATATACAACTAAATAGTGGTTTACAGTGTGAATGGAAAGGCTAATTTGCATATTGATATTAGAAATTTGATTTTAATAAATATATGCTTAGTATTAATTGATTTCTAATTGTTTGGTTTTATCTTATTTAATATGAGCAAAAATCTCGGGGATAAATCTTAAAAGAAATCCATTAACAGAAGAAATAACTGTTTTTTATTCTTTACTTCTATTTTAACTAAATAGTTAAATTAGAAAAATTTCCAATGAAAGATGGGAGTAACGGAAAATGATGTAAGAGTTTAGTTTCAAAGTTGTTCTATTTTTCAAAATCATACCCCTTCTGTTCCAAATCTTTTTTATCTGAATTCTTATTCAGTTTCATTAGCCTTTCTAATTTTATATGATATTTTATCATATTAAAAATTAAATACTTGCACCCAGAGGGTGCATATATTTACTAGTAATTATAATGTTGCATACCTCTTTCTTTAATTCTATTTCTTGTCCGTCTTTAGTATTCTGATCGTCTTTGGTATTTCTATCATCCATCTTGACTTGGTCTGGCATCTTCTAAGATCTTGCGTCCGGTTTTGACTTGGGGACCTCGGTCTGGTTTTCTGTTAGGGATTTCTCCTTATCATAAGCCCTGTGTCATTGTTAGTTTTTAGATAATAAACACAAGACTTCGATTTACTTTTGATGTTACTTTATTTTCAAATCCAACCCAGACATCTGCTAACTAACATAGCGCGCGTGAGTTCGAGTTTAGACAGAGTATAAAATGGCCGACGCCCAACTGCAAAACTGGGGACCCAAAAGGTCCCACGTGACTTCACATATTTGGCGGGCTTCTGTAATTTTCCATGGAAGGACCCGGCCATGATATGAAAAGGGTCATCCCCTCAGAATTACAGGGGATCGAAAATAATCTTATGCAACCGCATAGATTATGTAACACTATTGCAAAGACTTAAGTATGTAAAATATATACTAATCTTGATTTAACCCTCTCACACTCTTTAATCTTTCTTTACGTCTTTTCATCTTTTCCTTGGATTCGATTGAAACAGATTAGTGTTATTGCTTCCCCGCGCTCATCCCCTCTCTCTATCTTTCCTCTGTTATTTTTCTTTCTTTCTTTATCATATTTTTTCTGTGTAGAGTGTCCTTTTTCTCCCTTTCTTTTTTATAATAAAAACGGAATGGTCCAATATTTAACTGAGGTGCCAACACTCTTAAGAAATAAAAATTCGATGGATAAGCAGCACTAGATAATCAGGATTTATATTCTTGAATTTTATCTTGGACGATTTGGACGGTCTCATCTGTAACCAGAGGGTGCTGCAAGACAATTAAAGAACATGAATATTAATATATAGATGGGATGTGCGTTAATAATTCATGAAATTTGGGTCATACCTACTTTAATATCGAGTATTTTATCTGTTTAATGTACGTTCTTTTTTCTTCAATATTTTGTTCCGAATTTTCATCAATGAAGATTTTTATAGCATTATTCAACTCCAAGAAACCATTTCCCTTATTCTTATTTTATTTTTTTATAATTTTCTCCTTTTATTTTTTGCTCCATTTAAGGTCTGTCTACCGGCACATTTTTTTTCGCAATCATTAATGAACAAGTTTCATTCAACGACAAAAAGCACTTATTTTCTTTCTTTCTTTCTTTTTCTTTTTCTATTTTATCATAGACGAGCAGAACATGTGGATATACCACAGTATGATAATTCAATTATTACAACCTTTGGTATGTCTACCTTAGAACTATTGCAAATACTTCGATATGTAAAAAGAATAATAATCTTGAATTAACTCTCTCTCTCTCTCTCTCACCCTCTTTTCATTCCAATTTGAACGGTCTCGTTTGTAACCAGAGGGCGCTGCAAGACAATTAAAGAACATGAATATTAATATAAAGATGGGATGTGGGTAAATAATACATCAAATTTTGGTCATACCTACTTCAATATCGAGTATTTTTACTGTTTAGCGTAAGTTCTTCATTTTCCTTTTTTTTAATATCTCATTCCAAATTTCATCAATGAACATTTTTATAGCATTATTCAACTCCAAGAAACCATTTCCCCTTATTCTTATTCTTATTCTTATTCTTATTCTTATCTTATTTTTTAATAATTTTTCCCTTTTATTTTCTGCTATATTTTTTTTGCTATATATCGGCACAATTTTTTGCGTTCAATAATGCGATGTTTCATTCAACGACGAAAAAGCATTTATTTTCTTTCTCTTTTTTATATTTTTGTATTTCTTCATTTTTATTATAGATTGAACTTCAAACTTTATTGAAGCACACTCCAATTCTTGGTTTACTCTTCAATGTACTCAGTACTTTCTCGCAGACTTTGGTAATGCCTGTCCCCAACCAAAGAATTTATCATTTTGCACAGTTCACTAATCAATAGTTCCATCAGACTATGCCGTCTTCGCATACTCCATAATTCTTCAACTCTTTATTTATTTATTTATTCATTATATTATTATTATTATTTTATTATTATTATTTTGTATTATTATTATTATTATATTATTATTATTTTGTGAAGCAAAATTATAACTATTATTATTATTATTATTATTATTATTATTTTGTGCAGCATTATTATTATTATTATTAATATTATTATTATTATTATTATTATTATATTTGTGCAGCAAAATTATTATTATTATTATTATTATTATTATTATTATTATTTTATTATTTATTATTATTATTATTATTATTATTATTATTATTATTATTATATTATTATTATTATTTTGCAGCAAAATTTATTATTATTATTATTATTATTATTATTATTATTATTATTATTTATTATTATTATGCAGCAAATTATTATTATTATTATTATTATTATATATTATTATTATTATTATATTATTATTATGTGCAGCAATTATTATTATTATTATTATTATTATTATTATTATTATTATTATTATTATTATTATTTTGTGCAGCAATTATTATTATTATATTATTATTATTATTATTATTATTATTATTATTATTTTTATTATTATTTATTATTATTATTATTATTATTATTATTATATTATTATTATTATTATTATTATTATTATTATTATTATTATTATTATTATTATATTCCAGTATCCAATTTATTTCTTTTTTAAGAGTTTTTTTTTTTTTAACTTTTATTTACAACTAATGTGTTCATTTTTCTCAATAATTTAATCTTATTCTATTTTTTTCTCTTGGGCTTTTTTCCATTTTTTTTTCACTGTCCGCATTCCAGAGATCTAGGTGAGACTTCCTCATTAATTTACAGGTACCTTTTTTTTACCGCCCCTCATATTTTGGTACACTTTTTTTCTTTCACCTAATTTTCCAACCTTGTTTAAAAAAATTAAACCATAATATAAACTACAGAGAATTCATTTTTCTTCCTTTTTTTTTTCGACTTTTATCTTTCAATTTCAATCATCTTTTCATTTCTCTTTCTTTTTTCTTTTTATATTTTTTGCATTGGATTTATTTATTTGTTTTTAGTCAGTGTCGTAAATTGAGAAATACTTTTCGGCTATGACTTATTTTTCGGCGGTTTAATTTCTTTCATTCTTCTTCTTCTCTTCTTCTTCTTCTTCTTTCTTCTTCTTCTTCTTCTTCTTCTTCTTCTTCTTTCTTTCTTTCTTTCTTTTCTATCATCTTCCTTTCTTTATTCTGATTTCTTTTCATTCTTTCTCTGATTCTTTCATTTTCTTTCGTCTTCTTCTTCTTTTTTCTTCTTCTTTCTTTCTTCTTTCTTCCTTCTTTCTTCTGATTCTTTTTCATTCTTTCTGCTTTCTTTCATTGTTCTTTATTCATTTATTCATTTCTTTTCTTCTTCTTCTTCTCTTCTTCTTCTTCTTCTTCTTCTTTTCTTCTTTCTTCTTTCTTTCTTTCTTTCTTTTCTATCATCTTCCTTTTTCTTTTGAGTCTTTTTTCATTCTTTCTTATATTCTTCCTTTTTTTTCTTTCTTTTCTTTCTTCTTCTTTATTATTCTTTCTTCTCCTTCTTTCATTGCTCATTATTTCTTTCTTATTCTTCTTTCACTCGTTCTTCTTTCTCTTCCTTCCTTCTTTCTATCATCTTCCTTTCTTTCTTCTGAGTTCTTTTTTCATTCTTTCTTATATTCTTCCTTTTTTCTTTCTTTCTTTCTTTCTTCTTTCTTTCTTTCTTTCTTTCTTTCTTCTCGCATTATTTCTTTCTTTCGGCTTTTTTTCATTATTCTTTATTTCTTTCGTTCGTTTTACTTTCTTTCTTACTCTCATTCTCTCTTTCAATTATTTTCTTTCTTTTTTTCTTTATTTCATTCATTCATTAATTATTTCTTCGTTCTTCTTTATTTTGTACTTCTTTCTTTCTTTTTCTCTCAGATTTCTTCCTGCATTTTTTGTTTCATTCTTTATTTATTTTATTTCTTCTTTATTTCTTTCTTATTTTCGTTCCTTATTTTCTTTCGTTCTTCTTCACTTTTTCTTTCCTTCTTTCTTGCTTTCATTTTTGCTTTTTTCTTTCTTTCTATTACCAGTACTCTTCCTCTTTTGTACATTATTCATTCATTCTCTCTTCTTCTCACTCATCTTCCTCTATTTTGTGTCTTTTTCTTTTTTTTCTTTCAACCTCTCTTTGTTTTCTTATTATATCTAATTTTTCTTTCTTTCTATTTTTCACACACTTCTTCTATTTTATTTATTATTCATTTATTCTTTCATTCTTTTGTTTTTCTTTCTTTAGGTTTCTTGTTTCTTATCAATTCTTATCAATTCTTTCTTTTCTTCTTTCTTTCTTTCCTGTTTTCTTTCTGTCTTTCTTTCTTTCTTCAGTTTCTTGTCTCTTATTACTTCTTTTTCTACTTTCTTTCTTTCTTTCTTTTTTCTTTCTTTCTTTCTTTCTTTTTTCTCTTTCCTCCTGTTTTCTTTCTTTCTTCTTTCTTTCTTTCTTCAGTTTCTCGTCTCTTATTACTTCCTTTTCTACTTCTTTCTTTCTTTCTTCTTTCTTCTTGTTTTAAATATTAATCGCTTCCTTTCCGTTCCAACAAGATCTTACATTGCCCTTCCATCTAGATTCAATACATTTCTCATCTTTTTCATTCACATAACGCGGACCTTTTAAACGATCTGCATGCCGAGTCATCCTCACAACTCACCATTTTGTGTATTATTCTTTCCTTTCTTCCTTTCTGTTGATTTCTTGTCTTTATTATTTCTTTTTTTCTTCTTTCTTTCTTTCTTTATGTTTCTTTCTTTCTTTCTTTCTGTCTTTCTTTGGGTTTCTTTTTTTCTTTCTTTCTTTGGTTTATTATCTCTTATTACACCTTTCTCTTTTCTTCTTTCTTTCTTTCTTTCAATCCTATTTTCGTCCTTTGTTTCTTGTTTCTTATTTTTTTTCAATTTTCTTCCAGTTTTCTTTCTTTCCTTCTTTCTTTGGGTTCTTGTCTTTACTAATCCCTTCATTCTTTCTTCTTTCGTTTTTTCTTCTTTAACCTTTCTATCTTTCTTTCTTTCTTTTGGTTTCTTATATCTTATAATTTCCTGCTTTTCTTCTATCTTTTTTCGTTGTTTTTTCTTTGTTTCTTGTCGCTTATTACTTCCTTCTTTTCCTCTTTCTTTGTTTCCTTTTTTCTTTCTTTTTTTCTCTCTTTCATTCTTTCTTTCTTTTGGTTTCTTGTCTCTTATCTCCTCCTTCTTTTCTTCTTCTTTCTTTTTTTTTCTTCTTTTTTTCTTTCTTTTGGTTTCTTGTCTCTTACTAGTTCCTTCTTTCTTTCTTTCTTTCTTTCTTTCTTTCTTGTTTTCCTTCTTTTTTTCTCTCTTTCCAGTTTCTTTCTTTCTTTCTTTCCTATTTTAAATATTAATCGTTTCCTTTCTCTTCCAACAAGATCTTCCATTGCCCTTCATCTAGATTCAATACCTTTCTCATACTTTTCATTCACATAACGCGGACCCTTTTCAAACAATCTGCATACCGAGTCATCCCTCACGACTCACCAAGACCCAATACCAAATTTCGAACACGTCAGACTTATTGTACGAAATTAACTTGATATCCCAATCGATGTTAACTGATTGAGTTTCTTCCTGTGACTGTCAAACTTTGTTTGGTTTTCTTTCTTTTATTTTCTCCCATGTGACAAGTTTCCCCGACGCCCCGCGCTTTTCAGAGATTTGATTCACTTTTTCGACCACTTGTCATGTTATTAATTCTACGTCGACTAGTGATTTCAAATGACATTTTAATAGCATTTATATAGAATAATTGTTTTTCTTTTCTTTTCTTTGCTTTTCTTTGTATTGTATTGATCTGTGTGTGTGTGTGTGTGTGTGTGTCTCTCTCTCTGTCTCTCTCTCTGTCTGTCTGTCTCTGTCTGTCTCTCTCTCTCTATATATATATATATATGCATGTATATATGCATTTATATACATGTATATATATATATACATATATATATATATATACATACATATATATATGCATGTATATATGCATGTATATTATATATATATATATATATATATATATATATATATATATATATATATAATTCTCTTCTCGCTGTGCTCATTTGGACATTCAGTATCAAGATTTAATTAAAAACTGACATTTATTTATTTATCATTTTTATATTTTTATATTTTGTCGGTCCCATTCTGTTCTAAATGTTAGACCTATTTATCTATCTCTCTCTCTCTCTCTCTCTCTCTCTCTATATATATATATATATATATATATATATATATATATGATTCAGTATTTTTTTTACTTTTTTATGATTTCAGAATCTTGTTTATCTTTCTTTTGTTTCTATCTATCTTATACGTTTCTTTATATTATCAAAGTAATTTCTCTCTCACTCACTTTCTCTCTCTCTCTCTCTTTCTCTCTCTCTCTCTCTTTCTCTCAATCAATCTCTCTTTCTCACTCATTATCACCCTCTCACTTTCCCCCTCTCTCTCTCGCACTTCTCTCTCTCTCTCTATCTCTCTCTCTCTCTAGCTCTCTCTCTTTCTCTCTCTTTCTCTCAATCAATCTCTCACTCGTTCTCACCCTCTCACGCCCCTCTCTCTCTCCTCTTTCTCTCTCTCTCTCTAGCTCCCCCTCTCTTTCTCTCAATCAATCTCTCTCACACACTCATTCTCACCCTCTCACTTTCCCCCCTCTCTCTCGCATTTTCTCTCTCTCTCTCTCTCTAGCTCTCTCTCTCTCTCTCTTTCTCTCAATCAATCTCTCTCTCACACACTCATTCTCACCCTCTCACTTTCCCCCTCTCTCTCGCACTTTCTCTCTCTCTCTCTAGCTCTCTCTAGCTCTCTCTCTCTTTCTCTCTCTTTCTCTCAATCAATCTCTCTCACTCGTTCTCACTCTCTCACGCCCCCTCTCTCTCCTCTTCTCTCTCTCTCCCATATATATTTATACTTTTATACTTTCCGGTTTACATTTGTTTCTTTTAATTTATAATATTCTTTTTAAGTCAGTTTTTTTCAATGTTACATATATTTTCTGAATACAAGGTGTGTGTCATAAAAGTATCGACAATTAAGCTGTATTTACCAAGATAGAAATGAACAATGAATGGAACGTTAATTTCTTCAGAATACAAGGTGTGTCATAAAAGAGCCGGGTTTGAAGCTGTATTTACCAAGATAGAAATGAACAATGAATGGAACGTTATTTTTTTCAGAATACAAGGTGTGTCATAAAAGTACCGAGAGTGAAGCTGTATTTACCAAGATAGAAATTAACAATGAACGGAACGTTATTTTTTTTCAAAATATAAGGTGTGTCATAAAAGTATCGAGATTGAAGCTGTATTTACCAAGATAGAAATGAACAATGAATAGAACGTTAATTTTTTTCAGAATACAAGGTGTGTCATAAAAGCGCTTGGTTTGAAGCTGTATTTACCAAGATACAAATGAACAATGAATGGAACGTTAATTTTTTCAGAATACGAGATCTGTCATAAAAGCGCCGGGTTTGAAGCTGTATTTACCTAGATAGAAATGAACAATGAATGTAACGTTCATTTTTTCAGAATACAAGGTGTGTCATTAAAGTGACGAGTTTGATATTGGTGTGGAGGTAAGACGCTTGCCTGTCGATTTGACAGACGGGTTTCAAGTCAGACACGGGGCTGTCTTCGTATCTATAGCTCTGCTGATGAGGCTTAATAGGCCGAAATGTACATACAGAGATTGATTTTCTCGATTTGTTTAGCCTTACATTTAAATAGGTAAATCCCGCCTAATTAATTATTAATGAATTAACTTTCATAAAATTAGGTTCGACTTCAATTAAGCACATATTCTCCCAAATATTATCGGTTGAAAATATCCATATCACAAACATCGTATGTTTGTTACTTCTCATTATATAATATATATATATATATATATATATATATATATATAATATATAAGTTAAAAGAAAGGAAATGAATCCGACAATATGAGTAAGAAAAGGTGGAATGAAAACATCACACAATGCTGTTAAAGAAGAAAACAATTTATAATATAATCATAGCTGATACTGATCAATATTTTGATTTTACAAAAATCATCATCGGAGCTCATTCACTCCCGTAGTTGTTTGGGTCGGAGAGGAAAGTTAAATGAGTTTACAAAACAAAAAACTTTAATACTGCAAAAAACGAAAGTAGTTACGATATTCACCAATGTGGGCATTCGCGCCATATATATGTCGGTCATGTCTCATATGTATACCTTTTGACATCCAAATGTAGCTGATTTTTGAGATGTTGGCAACAAGACGAAACAATTTAAACGAATGAGCTCTGATGATGATTTTTGTAAAATCGAAATATTGATCAGTATCAGCTATGATTATATTATAAATTGTTTCTTACAGCATTGTATGATGTTTTCATTCCACCTTTTCTAACTCATATATATATATATATATATATATATATATATATATATATATATATATATGATGTGACTGTATGTGTATGTTCAATCATTGAAATAACGTTTTGTTTATACTTTTTAGCATTTCTTGTATTGTCCATCACTATTATTCCTGGTCTCTCCCAGTTGCCATATCTGCTCTCCTTTCCAGTTCTATGCCTTTGTATTCTTACTCCCCCTCCTGCATTCTCTCCAATATCTATTCTTTGCTGAAGCCATGTTGCTGTCTCCTATTCCTTCCACTGCTTAACATTCTATTAAATCTTTTCTTTTTTCAATTCCGACAAATCCCTACCCCTCCTCGCTGCTCCTCCCTTCTCTCTATTTCTCGTTTTCACTCCATTCGAAATCAATAATTAATTTTTTACATAATATCTTATGTTGTCCATTATATCAATTCGGAATCCTTCCCCCCTTATCTCCCCATAACATCACATTTATTTATTGTTATTTCCTTTTTTTTCTACCGCTTCAATTTTCTAGACCGAACCATCTCACTCGAGTAGCGCCTTTTTCCAGCCCTCCCTTGGCTCCCCCCTTTCACATACTGATTAGCCTTTGATTGTGCCAGTAATTCTTAGATGAGGTGTCTTCAGTAGCCGTCATTCTCGGTGCTGTAACTGATTACCATTTAACCGTGTTCACCTTTGTCATTGCTTTCTGGAATAGTGTTCCCCCCTTTTCTGACCTCCAATTTTGACTCCAATTCCGAATCCTGCCTCCGATTAGAATCGACTTTTCTATTCAATCTATCCGTTTTTGCCTGTTCTTGTTTTTCTTTCTCATTATCGGCCTCTTCATCGATCGCACCAGCTTTCCCATCTACTCCTCGGTTATCTCCCCCTTTTTTAATACCCGCTTCATTTTCTTTCCATTTAAAAAAGAAAAGAAAATGTCTTCCTTTTATTTTGTTTATTTATTTAATTTCTTTTTCCTTCTTTCTTTATTTCTTTCTTTCTTCTTTTCCTTCTTTCTTTCTTCTTTCTCTTACGCTTACATTTCTTTATTTTTCTTTCTCTTAATTATCTCTTTCTTTCTTTCTTTCTTTCTTTCTTTCTTTCTTTCTTTTATCGCTTAATTATCTCTTCTTTCTTTCTTCTTTCTTTCTTTCTATTCTTCTTTCTTTCTTCTTTCTTTCTTTATTTCTTTACTTTCTTTCTATTCTCTCTTCTTCTTCTTTCATTCTTCTTTCTTTCATTCCTTCTTTTTGGCTTACATTTCTTTTAATCTTTCTTTCTTACGCTTTATTTAATTATTCTTTCTTCTTTCTTTCTTTCTTTCTTCTTTCATTCCTAATTTTACGTTTACATTCTTTATTTTAATCTTTCTTCTTTATCTCTTTCTTTCTTTCTTCATTTCTTTCTTTCTTTCATTACTTCTTTCACGCTTACATTTATTCATTTTAATCTTTCTTTCTTTACTCTTCCCTTAATTATCTCTTTCTTTCTTTCTTTCTTTCTTTCTTTCTTTCTCTCTTTCATTCCTACTTTTAAACTTACATTTCTTTATTTAATCTTTATTTCTTTTCTCTTTCGCTTAATTATCTCTTTCTTTTTTTCTTTCTTTCTATTCTTCATTTCTTTCTTTCTTTCTTTCATTCCTTCTTTAACGATTACATTCTTTATTTTAATCTTTCTTTCTTTACTCTTCACTTAATTATCTCTTCTTTCTTCCTTTCTTTCATTTCTTTCATTCTTTCTTTCTTTCTTTCATTCCTTCTTTACGCTTACATTTCTTTATTTTAACCTTCTTTTTTACTCTTCACTTAATATCTTTTTCTTCTTCTTTTTCTTTTTTCTTTCTTTCTTTCTTTTCGTTCTTTTTTCTTTCTTTCATTCCTTCTTTTACGCTTAAATTTTTCTTTATCTTCACTTAATTCTTTCTTTCTTTCTTTCTTTCTTTCTTTCCTTCTTTTACGCTTACATTTTAATCTTTCTTTCTTTTCTCTTCGCTTAATTAACCCTTTCTTCTATTCCTCATTTCTTTCACTGTTCCCTTCTTTCTTTCTTTCTTTCTTTCTTTCTTTCTTTGATACCTATTTCCTTTCTTTCCAGTTTGTCTTCCTTCATCTTCTCATTGTCACTTTCTTTCTTTCTGATTTCTTTCTTTATTTATCTATTTCTTTCTTTTTATATTAGACATAAGAGGTTGTTTTTTGTTCTTTGCAACCAGTCTTCTTTCACGTTCTATTGTCGCTTTGTTTTTCTTTCTTTCTTTCTTTCTTTCTTTCTTTCTCTTCTTATTTATTTATTTATTCCCAGCCTGTATTCATTGACTTATTCATTTTTGTTTGTTCATTTCTTTCTTTCTTTCTTTCTTTCTTTCTTTCTTTCTTTCTTTCTTCTATTTTTCATAACTTCATTCCCTGGTTGTAGATAAACCAAATTCGATTGGGTCTACCGTGCATTACTTGTTTTCTTTCATCCACATTTCATCTCTCTCTCTCTCTCTCTCTCTCTCTCTCACTCTTTCTCTATTTCTCTCTCTCTCTCTCACTCTCACTCTCTCTCTTTCCTTTTTCTCTGTCTCTGTCTCTCTCTATATATCTGTATAGTTTTCTTTATTTCTTTCCTTCACTCTCTTTCTGGCTGACTCTGTGTCTGTCTCTCTCTCTCTATCTCTCTCTGTTTTTTTTTTCATAACTTCATTCCCTATGCGCAGGTTGTAGATAAAGATAATACGATGGGATCTGCCGTGTCATCCATACACATGCGCAATGGGATTCAAATTTGCCGAAAGCGAGAGCCAATCAAATACTTGGTAAACAGATGAGTCTTCCAGGAATCAATTTATTGTCACACCCACGCACGTGACCTCTTGCAAAAAAAATCATGTCGCATTATCAGGTGGCTTACGGTCAAGTCGCGATAAAAGCACCGATTCCGGGTAGATCACCGAAGTGAAGATGCCATGCGTCTGTTTAATATTTAGAATGGATGACTACTTAAGCAAGGGCAGGTACTGTAAGTAAACTGGTATCAAAATTGACTTGATTCGGCACCAAATAACCCGAAAAGGTTGATATTCCGTAAAAGAAACAAACTAATCATGTCATGACAAAACACCGGTTTCCGCAAGATTACCGAAGTTAAGCAGCGTGGACCCTGTTCAATTCTTATATATACTAGCAAGTATATGCACCCTCTGGGTGCAAGTATTTAAGTTTTAATATAATAAAATATCATATTAAATTAGAAAGGCTAATGAAACTGAATAATAATGCAGATAGAAAGATTTGGAACAGAGGGGGTATGATTGAAAAATAGAACAACTTTGTAGCAACTCTTCCATCATCTTCCATTACTCCCGTCTTTCATTGGAAAATATTCCTAATTTAACTATTTAGTTAAAATAGGAAGTAAAGGATAATATTACAGTTATTTCTTCTTATTAATCGATTTCATTTAATATTTATCCCCGAGATTTTTGCTCATATTCATTAAGATAAAACCAAACAATTAGCAATCAATAATACTAAGCACATATTTATTAAAATCAAATTTTAAAGATCAATATGCAAATTAGCCTTTCCATTCGCACTGTAAACCGTATTCTGTTGTATATATAAATACAATTACCTGTTATTAGTATCTAGATATGGTCAATAGAATTAATGATGTATAACAATTTTATTAATAATAGAAGTTTAAATAAAAATAAAATCATGGAGAATGTGATGTAAATAACTAAGGGAATTGTGACTTGAGTAGTGATATAGTTTCGGTTACAGACAGAAAAACACACAATCTCCATTATAATAAGATATATATATATATATATATATATATATATATATATGTGTGTGTGTGTGTGTGTGTGTGTATTTGGGCAGCATTCTTTCATTTATACATGTAGAATTAAACAAAAGACAATAACACTTTTACAACATATCCATATAAAAAAAACCCCGTAACACTTAACTACTTTAAATTTTAATAGTGAGTGCCCCGAAATGTATAAAAAAAGCTATAATAAAAAAACCTAATATATCGTGTAAAACTCATTTCTTCCTCAAAGCCGATATTCCACGCCGAACTCAAAAACATCAAACAGACGCTGGTTAATAACGGATTTCCTAATCACGCCATTGACGAACAAATCAAACAGATCATCCAAAAAATAGACGCTAGCCACAAAGAAAAACATACTACAGCAAATACTTCTTCAAATAACATTTACTATCGCAACCAGATGCACAGGAATTACAAACTTGATGAAATAGCACTAAAACAAATAATTCGGAATAAGGTTACTGCAACCATGCCTGATAATAAGGTAAAATTTATTATTTATTAATAAAAATTCAAAACAACCAACCTCGTCGTTCGTAACAATTTCTCTCCCCAGACAAGTCGGCTTAATGAGACCAATGTAGTATACATATTTAAATGTCACCTAGGAGATTGCAGTCTCCCAGAAAATGAATATACATACATTGGATTCACCTCAACCACATTGTCACGTCGTCTAACCCTTCATTTAACAGATAATAGCTCTATTTCACAACACCTAAAATTACATTCATACCCCCACTCTAATTACCGAAATATTCTTACGGAAAATACACACATTCTGCACAAAGAAAAAATAAACAAAAACTCCAAATACTAGAAGCTTTATACATAAAACAATACAAACCATCCTTAAACAAAATTAATTTCCATTGCAGTACACACATTTTAAAATGCCTATAACAGCTTTCTCACTAATTCTTCTCCTTCCAGCATCTACATTAATATAATTTTTTAAAAACTGGAACACA
>CM042182.1:35067660-35080160 GCA_023376005.1 Doryteuthis pealeii | reverse complement strand
TTAAGAAGAATATGTCTTGGAACGTCAGATATCAGAAGCAACTGGCATCCACTGATTCTCTCCTTGTCAAGATTGAAACAAGAAATGTATATATATATATATATATTATATATATATATATATATATATATATATATGTGTGGTGTGTGTGTGTGTTGTGTGTGTGTGTGTGTAAGAAATGGAAGTGAATCCGACGGTTGTTAGTATATCAAGAAAACTGAAAAAAAACACAGATTTAAATAATTTGAAAGTGGTGAGCTTATATTACACGCCGACAGTGCAGTGTTTCTGCACACTCCCTATCAACATAGACAACCTTCATTCAGCCGGCAATCTAGTTGCATATAAGGACAAACAGTAAAACACAAATGTAATACAGAAATACACGAGGACAACAAACAAACGAATAGACCTTGCTCATTCAGTTCTGCTTCATAATTGAAGTCCAAGACCACACGAACGCATGAAATGCTCGGACCGGTATTGAACACCTACACACTCGACGTCAATCACTATATCTCTTATTACGAAATGACCAAAGATAATTACAAGTGTCAGTGCACAGTGCAACACACTGACTGTATCGAAAAAAGGAAACACTTCAATCGCATTCAGTTATATGTTTGGCCTGTGACCTGTCGGCCTACTCAACACCTCACACTACCTACCTAACCTATACTATACATATCACATATCCAATATAAAATATCAAATACTGACACTAAAAATATAACCTATAGTCGAAATATATAAACAGGCTACTCATTACTATCTATCTTCATTCAGTCGCACAAAAAGAACAATCTCAACACACCATACTGATTTACACACTGGCCGATGACACATCAGCGTGAGATGGCTTCAACATCAGATATTTGAAACATCTTCACCTGATGATTTGCATCGCATGAAAAACCAACCTATGGATTCGTGACATGTTCCATTCTGTAACCTAATAAATAGATAACTAAAACCTTATATCATTTATCCTATTACTATATTATAATACTATACTACTATATATATATCTAACTATATATATAATATATAAATATTAATATACTAATACTATATATATCATTATATTATTATATTATTATTATTATTATTATAATTATATAACAGCTCTATTTTATTATTGGCACTCTAAATAATTACGCCTTTGGTACGCCATTCTAGCAAAACCTAAATTGGTGACCATTCTCACACTATAGTATATATATTATATTTTATATATATATAATATAGATATATATATGTGTGTGTGTGGTGTGTGTGTGTGTGAACAGTGTGTGATGGTGTGTGTCGTGAGAGAGAGGAAGTGGACAAAGTGGAAGGTAATCGACACAGTATGGTGAACAAGATAAATGTAGAAAAATGTTTTATGCGTTAAAAATTATTTATTGAAATGCCATACAACCATGGTTCGATAACATAACTCTTCAATCTATACACTTTATCTTTCCATATCTCTCAACCACTTAACTCGTCGGATTCACTTCCATTTTTCCCCATACACACACAACACATACACACACACACACACTAATATACGGGTGTGCCCCCTCCACTGTGTGGTGTGATGATCACATATGTTTGTAATATAAATATATTGAGTCGTTGCGCGTCCATGTCTGTATGTCAGTGAGTACAATATGTCCTGTTACGATACAAGAAGGGATTAACACCTACCGCTTAGTAGAAATTATTAAGAGAATATCTCTCTGCGGAAAGTCTCTCCTTGAATGCGGAGAGAAAACAAAACTCTCAGTATCAAAGGGAACAACGAAATAAAAAGAGTAAAAAAATGTGCCGCCGAAACTTGACCAAGAATCGGTTCCGAGGCTAAACTGCAAACGATCAAAGCGCGACCAACTGCGCTGCTTGTTCCACGCTACAGGCTCAGTGACCAAACCATTCCATTGATGGAACGCCGTAATAGAAAAGTCGATCATTCGGTAGAAGTGCTCCATTCAAAGAGATCGAATGTCAGCCAGTAAGCGTTCATATGTCACGTTTTCCTCTCTTTATTTATCTTCATTCTTCTTTTCTCTCTTTTTTCCTTTAGTTCCCTCCAATTTCGTCGGATATCAGACCATAACATTAAGACCAGTCTGCTAAGCATACACTTCTTTTTCTACGATTATCTCTCTCTTTGCAAATAGATACAGAATACACTACCAGTATATCCCTCACTCTGCATCTGTCATCCCAAAAATCTGTAGTCTATCTGTTTCCCTTCTATTTTTAAACCCACCAAGAAATACTTGAACACTAGTTCGAATATGGTTGGTTGTTCGAGATTTACACACCTGCTATATCATCCCTGATGCTTCATTTTAATACCACTCTTATTGTTTATATTTATATGAATTTAAACGTAATTATGTATTAATAAATTTGTAGAAATCATCTTATCTACATGTATATTAGTTACATACCGTTGAAATAATTTTACCCCTAACTCATGTGTATTAACGAACTTGGTAGAAATCACATAAATTGTTAATGCCTTGTGTATTAATAACAATGGTACAAACATAATATTCTCAATCCAACCACTTTATCGTTATAACGAACATCTCTGTAGACAACTCATTTATTACATACCGAAGATGAATGTCGACGACTCACCACACAAGAGCCATGACCACCAACAACAAGACACACCAACGACCCAACCCAACCCACACCCACCAACACACCCAATTAAGCGTTATATTCACGTTACTCACTTACCACACACCCTCTCTTTAGTCTACACTCGCTACTTTCGAATATATCCACTCTCCTTCTCCTCATAACTCTCCAACAACACACTTACCAACAACACCATTCACCATCAGTACCGAACACACACATACTCAGAACGATCAAATATCAACACCACGCAACCAGTCCATCGTACAGCAACTACACACCCCTATCCCTTCTCTCTCAACACCATCATACACTACACCATTAACTCTCCACTCACCAACTGCACACATCCGATAACAACCAAACCTACACCTCCGGCGAACACAACAAGACTCAAACGCATAAGCCCCCACCACTCACCACCAAGCCACATCCTCCACACACCAAACCATCATGATAGACACTCCAATCAATCACATCATCACAACCTTCCCCATCTACTACCTTCAACAAGACACAACCAGACAATACCCTCTGAACCACTCAGTTACGCCGTGGTATAGACAATTCAGACCCAACGTTAGGCCTGAAATCTATAACCTGCTCATTAACATCCCCTACGATGCTTCAAACTGAATGCCCCACATCCCCTCCTACCTTACGCTCATCACCACTACACACTCAACTTCCACAAAATATACCAACCCCATGACCTTCGCATACAAACGTAAAAAACAGCACCCAAAACTCTAAACATAATTAGTAGAGATTTATTTTTTAACTTCATGTATATAGTAATGGTTTGAAATAATTCACTAAATTAATGTGCTATTAATAATGGTAGATATAATATTATCCTTGTTGTATTAAAAATGGTTAAAAATAATTTTCAATCCCTTAAACCACTCAATACATCGCCCCAATGCACAAGACCCACATACATTAAGAAAACTCCCCTGCCTAACCGAACAACCAACTAATATCCCTTACACCCCACACACCCCACAAACAAGAACCAGACACCAACAGCAACAAAACACGCAACCCATCGAACACTGCCCGACCGCGCCACACCACACTCAACAGAACGCATAATACTTCCTCACAACCAGCCTATCACTTCCATCTCTCCACATCCTCATCATACATCCTACTCTTTCCAATCTTCTCCTATTCCTCCTATCCTTCCCTCCAATTATCCCGTGAATCCTCTCAGCACCGAAATAAATCTCCAGACCCAAGTCTAGTAGGAATACATTCTCTATTTCGACATTCTTTCTCTTATGATTAACACAAATATAACTGCAGACCTATAGTCTGCGTTGATCTGTTCCAAAACTCGCTAGTCTATTTTTTCCAACTTCTACTTAAAACAGACAAAGATCACACAGTGAAAATAGCTTGGATGGTTGGAGTGAAACAAACCACGACACCTGTTCTAACTGATATCTCATCCCTGATGAGTTCAATGAATGACCATCTTCTTGTTTTTATATAATCATCCATGCAATGTTAAACGTCCACAACACACTGTATCTAATAAAACTTTACAGACATCAGAATATTCTTTTTAATCTCATGATAATAGTTAATTAGTAGAACATAAAATTCACTAACTATTGAACTGTAATTTCAATAGTTTCGGATAGAAATAATAATAATATTCTTTTAGATGTACATAATGGAAGACTCGAAGAAAGAATTCTTCCCTCCAGTCAACTTCAGTGCCCTCGTATTAAGAAAATTGCGAGAAATACAGCTTTAGAGCCGCATGCAAACTGTCTCCCGGCCACCGAGACAGCGCGTTCATATTTCCACGCTTATCCCTCTTATTATACTAGATGCCTGCCTTCCTCCTAACTCTCATCTTCATTATGTCCTCCAATTTCCAGAGGAATCACATCAATCACCCAAACCACTCATCATTAAGACCAGTCACTCGTAACAGCATAATCATTTCAAATATCAGCGTCTTGCCAAGTTGAGACTGTATCAACCTGCCCCCCCACACAAGCAATATCTCTGTTCCAAAAATCTGCAGTCGCTCATTGTTCACCCCTACTAGTTTACCCCCCGCAAAAGATACTTCAACTCATTGCGTTGGCTTGGGTGGTTGGTTTGTTGGTGGGTGTTTTGGTTTTTTAAACGCGCATAACCAGCTATCGGTGGGCCATTTAATTGCCACAACATCTTGTTCTTTATTTGAACTTAGAATTGTGTTAACGTTCATGCTTTGTATTAAGAAAGATATTTCAGTAGAGATCATAATTTTCTTTAACTTCATGTATATTGAAAAATGTCCATTTTAACTTCATGTGTTTTAATAATTTGGTAGAAATAATAATTATCCGTTTTGTATTAATTAACTGGTAGAAGTATTTTTTATTAACTTATGTGAATCAATAAACTGGTAAACATAATTTTCCTTAACTTTATGTGTATTAAGAAATTTCTAGAAATAATTTTTAGAAGATAAATGTCAAGCCAGTAAGCGTTATATTTCACGTTTTCCTCTCTTTTTATCTTTTTCTTTCTCTCTTTCCTTTCCTTTCCTCCCAATTTCTTGATCTTCAGACGTAAATTAAGACCAGTCTGTAAGATACACTTCTTTCGAATATTTTTCTTGCAATGATACAATATAACGGCGGTATATCTTTTGATCTGTTCCAAAATTGTAGTCTATTGTTTTCCTTCTACTAAAAGAAAGATACCTAAACCCGCCAACCACCAAACAACCAGCCAGCAAACAAGTTCAACTGTATATTCATCCCTGATGCGTTCATTTAATGCCATCTCTGTTTTATATTTATATGAATTGTTAAGGTAATATGTATTAATAAATTAGGAGAAATAATTTTCTTTTAACTTCATGAACATTGATTAATTGAGTTGAAATAATTTCCACTAACTTAATGTGTATTAATAATGGTAGAAATAATAAAATTTATCTCTGTGTATTAGTAAACTGGTTAACAAAATAATTTCCATTAACTTCATGATGTATTAAGAAATTTGTAAGAAAGAATATTTACAAAGTATGAATGTCGAGGCAGTAAGCCCTTATATTTCACGTTTTCTTTCTTTTCTTTTCCTTTCTTTCTCTCTTTTCTTTTCTTTCCGCTAATTTCGTGATATTTCATGACGAATAAACCTCAAGACCCAGTCTGTAAAGATATATTCTTTTCGGAATTATGCTTCTCTCAGTGCATACAGATTCCACATTCCAGCTTATTTCTCCCTAATATTAAGAAAGATACTGAAGTCGTTGGCATGGTTGGTTTGAGGGGTTGCGTTGTTTTTTTGGTGGACTGGTTGTCTTTAATGGCATATCAGCTATAGACAGGCATTTAATACAAAATATTGTTTTCCAATATTTATATGAACTGTTTTAACGTACTGTATTTGTACATAACTTATGCCAATAGATTATTGTCAACCCTGCATATTATTAAAGGGAATGGCCCCTTTTCAATCACGGCGCGGAACTTTCCATGGAATTTACAGAAAGCCCGCGAAATACGTGAAAGTCACGTTGGATTACTTGTTGCTCTCAAATTTCAGCTTGGGACCGCTCAGTCAGATAAGGTCTTATCTGCCTTTAGCTGAAGCACCCTACATCTGCACACAGTGCGTTATGTTAGTTACATGAAATGTTTAGTTAAGTAAAAAGAGGTTACATAAATAATATGGTTTTGTGGTTGATGAATGTCTTGCAACAAACGAATCTAGAAGAAAGAAATTAAATTAAATGTGCGACCGCACCACCACAAGACGCAGTCAAGACCGCATAGCAGATGAAGTAAGACACCAAACCATGCCCCAAGAAGACTACTAGAAAGTAAGGAACAGAAAGGGTATCACAACATATTACACAACATTAGTAGAAATCATTTTCCTTTAATATATCATGTATATTGAAATAATGTCCAGAACTTACATCGTGTTTTAATAATTTGCAGAAAATAATAATTATCTTCGGTAACATAAACTGTTAGAAATAATTTAATCCATAGCTGTGAGAGCAATATATGGCATTCATACCTTTCCCAAGGTATTGCGCCATGTGAAATGCCAACGCCTTCATCTAGGAATTGACTCCAACCGACGCAGTCCATTTTTCCACGACTCCAACACTAGCCCACTCGCCTGCCATACATAGCCCACGCACCTCCACTATTATATATATATATATATATATATATATATATTATATATAATACCCTTGTGAAAGGTATGAATCCCATAATTCTCCCTCCAGCTATGGGTTATATATAATTATATATATATATACTATATCTTATATTTGTACGTATGGCCAAAAGAAGAATTCGTTCAGCATGAAACCTAGGTAGAAGTGTCTGACTTATGTAGATCCTTATATATATATATTATATATATAGCCTACCTATATATATATAATATTATATATATACGATTATGACAACTATGATATTATTCGATACTATGTGTTTCATATGTTTCTCGTTATCATTCAGAACACGGATTGTATTATAAGTGCCCGCTTATCTCTCTNACAAAGATATTACCCCGTATATCTGTATGATTGCAAAGCAGAAAGAATAATTTGAAAAATAGTATCTTACAGACTAGGTCTTTAATTTATCGTCTGAAGATCCGAAATTGAGAGAAAGAAAGAGAAAAGAAAGAAAAAATAGCAGAGGGAAACTGAAATATTAACGCTTAACATGCCATCGACATTCAATCTTCTAAAATAGTTGATCTCACAAACATTATCTTAATACACATTGAAATAAGCGAAAATTATTTTTTACCAGTTTATAATACACTAAGAAATGATTATTTCATTCTACCAAACATTAATACACCAATAAGTTAGGAATTCTATTTCAACCTAATTAACAGAATTATAAGAAATTAAAAGATATTTTCTGTTACTAATTATAAACATATTACGTACGTTTAACAATTCAGTATTAAATATGAAAAACAATGAGATGCATTCAATGAACCATCAGGGATGATATACAGTGAACGCCTTAACCAACCAACCAACCAACCAACCAAACTATTTCAAGTATCTTTCGTTTTAATAGAAGGAAAAAAGAGACTACAATTTGGAACAGATCAAAGGAATACCGCGTTATATGATATATCGATTGCAAAGAGAAAGATAATTCGCAGAAAGGAAGTGTATCTACAGGATGTCTTAATTTATCTCGTGTAAGTATCACGAAATTGGGAGAAAGGAAGAAAAGAAAGAAAGAAAGAAAGGGTAAAAAGCAGAGGAAAACGTGAAAATACGCTAGGCTGGACATTCATCTTCTGACCGGGACACTTTCTACCAAAGATCACTTCTTTCTATTACGGCGTTCCATCAACGGAATGGTTTGTCAGTGAGCCGTACGGGAAAACACATTCGCATGCAGCCTTTGATCGTTTTACATTTAGCCTCGGAACGATTCTTGTCAATTTCGTCGGCACATTTTTTTCTTCTTTTAATTTCTTGTTCCCGTTATGATATCTGATTTTGTTTCCTCGCATGAGAGAGACTTTCCAAGGAGATATTCTTCTTATATCTACACGTATGGTTTAACCCTCTTTGTATCGTACAGACATTATTTTTACTCACACAACAGACATGGACGCGCACACAAATATATTTACATATACAAACATATTGCACACACACACACACCACACACATAAACACACACACACACATTACTATATTAATATATATGTTGTGTCTGTGTAGTGGGAAAAATGGAAGTTTGAATCACAATATATGTGAAAGATTAAAGGGAAAGAAAATGTATAGATGAGAAGGTTATTTATCGAAAACACGTGATTAGGCATTCAATAAATAATTTTTACACATACAACATTTTTCTTTCCATTTATCTTTCAACATAACTGTCGGATCACTTCCCATTTTCCCACTTACACCACACACACACACACACACACATATTATATATATATAACATATATATATAGGTGTGTGTGTGGCTTGGTGTAGTGTGTGTGTGTAGAGATGAATGGAAAGAAATGGTTGTATGGATAAAAATTATTTATCGAAACACGTATGAGGCATTTCAATTAAATAATTCTTACACATACAACATTTACTTCCATTTATGTTTAACATAATTGTCGGATTTACTTCCATTTTTCTCACTTAACACACACACACATAATATTATATATATATAATGTGTGTTGTAGTTGGCATGTGTTGTGTGTGTGTGTGTGTTAATAAAGATAAATGGAGAAAAGTTGTATGGATAAAATTATTTATCGAAACACGTTGTAGCATTTCAATAAATAATTTTTAACATACACCATTTCTTTTCATTTTATATCTTTTCAACATAATTGTCGGATTCACTTCCATTTTTCACTTACTCAAACACACACACACACACACACACACCACACACACACACACACACACACAGGACAACACACACACACACACATATTAATATATATATATATAGATATATACTATAGTGTGAGATGGTCAATGTTTCAGCTTTTTGCATAGTAATGGCTACCAAAGGCAGTATTATTGATAGAGTGCTCAATATAATAGAGCTGTTTATATAATAAAAATAAAATTATATATATTATATCTATATATATAATTATTATATATATATTAGCTATATATAGTAAGATAAATATATAAAGGTTCACATATCTTATTTGTTAGTGACAAAGCGAACATCACAACCATATTGGTTTCATGCAATGCAATCATCAGGTGAAGATGTTTCAAATCTGAAATGTTTGGAACCACATTCACCTGAATGATTGCATCGCACGAAACCAGTATGGTGTGAATGTTCCTTTGTCACCTAATAAATAGATATGTAAACCTTTATATATCTTAACTTCTATTATATATAGTCATATTATATCTATATTATCTATATTATAATATAAATATAAAATATAAAATAACCATTAGAAGCAAGGGTTTACCAACAAAAACGTTTGACCCCTTCTTCTAACGCGTTATTCATCCCGTCTGTCTCTCATAAATGTTGCTCTGATGACGACGACTATTTAGAAGCGGTCGAAACAGATTTCTGTCAGCAATTATTGAAACAAAATGTTAAATTCATTCTGTCGGATTGTATTTCATTTATTTTCATAGAATGACGCAATGTATTCAAAATAAATGTCTAATCAATACTATTTCTTCTGAATGTTTGGAGATGAGGGTTGATTGATTAGATTATCAGTATTATCGGACATTGTCCTCATCCTTTATTGATCCTGAGTAGCGGCAGTAACATAGAAAATAATTAACACAACTCCTATCCCAGCTCTGGTAGACGGAAAGAAACAGAATAACCCCGTGGAATGAATAAAGGGTTAAGTTCAAAGGTTCCTGATGGCTCCCGCATTACGAACAAGAAAGTTCCCGGAGTTTTGAAAAGAAGGTTCCGCCGTCCGAAAAGAAGGTTCTCGAGTCGAGAAGGTTCCCAAGTCCGAAAAAGAAATACCTAAGAAGGCCGGAGGGGAATCGCCGAAACGCTGGGTTACAAAAAGACAAAAAGATGAAGGACAATAGTCGAAATAACGCTGTAATATAGTCTATCAATACGTTGCTATAATTGATATATACGTATATTATATATTGTTTCATTATGTAGGTATATATTTATATATCAAAGTATACAGGAAATATATATATACATAATAGATAATATATATATATATATATATATATATAACCATATATAATATATAAATTTATCTGGTCTACTAATATTATTGGCGGGAAAATGCAATGACAGATGTTTTTGCTTTTGTTTACGTGGAACGGCAAAAACATCGGAACAACTGCTGCATATAAAAACGTCAATTTCAAAGAATTGTTGCAATAGTCTACGTTGAAATATATCTGATATATATACTAAATATATATATATATATATATTTATATATATATATATGTATATATATATTAAATATACGCACACGCATGCACATATATATGTTGTCTGTATATATAATTGGAAAATTTATCTAACTAAACTAACTCCAACAGCTGAGTATAATGCAGCATGGAAATTTATCTTTTTATAAAAAACAACGTTGGTTTGTTATCTTGCTTATATCTCTCTATCCCACACCTTCTCTATCTCTCACTCTATCTCTCTCTCTTTCTCTCTCTCTCTCTCTCTCTCTCTCTCTATATATATAGATATATATAATATATATATATATATACTGATATATGTGTGTGTGTGTGTGTATTTGGGCAGCATTCTTTCATTTATGCATGTAGAATTAAACAAAGGCACGTCTCCTGTTTAACATTTATTTAAAAACTTTTTCGAGCATTTCCGCCACCTTCTTTTACATTTGGATGGAATGCGATGGAAAGTTTTTATCCCAAGTACTTTCGGCAACTCGAAGTGCCATCATCAAGTGGTGATATGTTGGTGATAAACAGTTTTTTCTCATTAGTAGTAAAAAGTAAGTAAAGTCAACTGGGGCGGCCTAAGGTCGGTATCGCCAGTCAGCGAGGGAGTATATCCCCTATTCAATAGCGCAGACCAAAGGAGACTTGTTTTATGCATCTGAGGTGGAGCGCATCAGCTTCCTTGCTTTCCGCACAGATCCTGTGCACTCATACACTGAGTTGGCGGGGACCCGGTATCGAACTTAAAACCTTGCGGTTTTCTAGCCGACGACTCTTCCGACTGAGCCAACCGGCCCCTGAGAGTACATATGAGTAAATCGTAGAAATTATATTAAGAAGTTGGAAGCTGAAATTTCGTAGTTAAAGTGTTACAATGTATCCTTCATTTAAGTAGTTAATCCCGCCTAAATTAATTCAGTAACAAATTAACTTTCAAAAAAAATTAGGTTGCTGTGACTTCAATTAAGCACATATTCTCCCAATATATATATATATATTATACTATATATATATTATATAATTATATATAATATTTGATAATTCATACTTGAATTTAGAAAAAGTGATGACTCGAATTTAGCATTTCTAGCTCCAGTTTTAACCAAATCAAACACTTAACTAATAAGCAGGAATATCCTAATTTATCAGAAATTGTTATCAAAAAAAATCTATTTCTAACTCTGTCTGATATCACACGAGATGTTTTTTAAATTGTATAATTCATAATTAACGTCCCTAGTAAGTCAGATGACGGTACGTACATTTGTCACAGCATGCTTTTTGAAAAAATTATTTTGCAACGCGTTAGCATAAATTTTAGTATGGCAAGTGATAATTCTTATGGAAATAAATGACTTCATAGCTACGGTTGTCGGCCATAATTAAAAAAAATGTAGTGTCTAGGATCATAACTAAAGCAGAGAATTTCAAATTGGAATATCAAAATCGATTAAACATTAAAATAAAAAAGATGATTGGCTTAATGAGCGTCTTCTGATATATATATATGTATGTTATATATATATATAGATATATATATATATTATATAGATAATGATAGATAGAAGACACACCACACACACATATATTATATATATATATTTTATACTATATATATATATATATATGGTGTATGTGTATATCTATTCTATCTATCGATATTTATTATTCAATAACTTTAACTCTTTATATCTATCTATTGCTATATATATATTATCTATATATATAATAAATATATATATATATATATAGTAATATAGAGAGAGAGAGAAGAAGACGAGAATAAGGAGTAAAGAGTATTGAAAAATCGACAAAATATGGTATGAGAGTTAGAGCGAAAATGTGCGATATAATAACACCCAAACGACTATAGTATATGTGTTGGTTTGTGTAGTATGCATGTGTATAATATATATACTATTATATTATATATATATAT
>CM042182.1:35057660-35062660 GCA_023376005.1 Doryteuthis pealeii | reverse complement strand
TAACGTTATATTTCACGTTTCCTTCTCTTTATCTTCTTTCTTTCTTTCTTTTCTTTTCTTTCTCCAATTCGTGATATTCAGACGAATAAATTAAGACCAGTCTGTAAGATACACTTCTTTTCGAATTATCTTTCTCTTTGCAAATGATATAGATATAACGCAGTATATCCTTTGATCTGTTCCAAAAATTGTAGTCTTTGTTCCATTCTATTAAAACAAAGATACTTGAACTAGTTGTTGGTTCGGTTGGTTGTGATTTAACTGTATATCATCCCTGATGTTCATTTTAGCCATCTCTTGTTTTTATATTTATATGAATTTTTAACTAATATAGTAATAAATTAGTAGAAATATCTTTTAATCTTCATGTATATTAGTTAATAGGTTGAAATAATTTACCCTAACTTCATTGTATTAATAATTTGTAAAATAATAATTTATCTACCTTTATGTATTAAAACTGGTAAAAAAATTTTCATTAATTCTTGTGTGTATTAAGAAATTTGTAGAAATTAATTTTTGAAGATGTAATGGCCGAGCAGTAAGCGTTATATTTCACGTTCTCCCCCTCTTTTGTTTTCTTTCTTCTTCTCTCTTCTTTCTTTCCTTCATTTCGTGATTTCACGATAAATTAGACAGTCTGTAAGATACACTTCTTTATCGATGATCTTTCTCTTCAATCATACAGATATAACGCGGAGATCCTTTATTGTTCCAAATGTAGTCTATTGTTTTCCATTCATTAAAGAAAGAACTGACTAGCTGGCTGGTTGCTTGGTTGTGTTGCATTAACTGTATACATCCCTGATGGTTCATTTAATGCCACTCTTGTCTTTAATTTATATGAATGTTAAACGTATATGTTAAATAAATTAGTAGAAATATTTAATCTCATGTATATTAGTAATATAACTGCGGTTTATCTTTTGTTTTGTTCAATATTGCCAGTCTCTTGATTTTCCCTTCTCATTAAAGGAAAGATACTTCAACTAGTTTGTTGGTTGGTGGTTGGTGTTTAACGGCATACCATCCCTGCTGGTTCCATTTAATGCCAAATCTTTGTTATATTATATGAATTGTTAACGTTATATGTATTAATTTAACTACATGTATATTGATTAATTGGTTGAAATAATTATCAATTTAACTTAATGAAGATCCATAATTTGGAGAAATGATAATGGTAAAAATTATTTTCATTAAATTTTATTGTGTATTAAGAAATTGTAGAAATATTTTTAGGAAGATGAATGTTCGAGGCTGTAAGCGTTATATTCACGTTCCTTCTCTTTTTATCTTCTTTCTTCTCTCTCCTTTTCTTTCCTCCAATTTCGTGATCTTCAGACGATAAATTAAGACCAGTCTGTAAGATACACTCTTCTCGAATTATCTTTCTCTTTGCAATGATACAGATAAACGGCGGATATCCTTTGATCTGTTCCAAATGTAAGTCTATTGTTTCTTCTACTTAAAATGAAGCATTTTGCAATATCTAGTTTTAGGATTGTTGTTGGTTGGTTGTGTTTACACTGTATATCATCCCTGATGTTCAATGAATGCATCTCTTGTTTTTATATTATATGAATGTTAAAACGTATATTGATTATAATTAGTAGAAATATTTTTATCTTATGATATTAGCTTAATTGTGTAAATAAATCCAAACTTATTGATGTATTATAGTTTGGTCAGGAAATAATAATAATTATCTTTAGTGTATTAATAAACTGGTAAAAATAATTTTTCCTTAACTTCATGTGTATTAAAGACATTTGGCGAGAAATAACTTTAGAAGATGAATGTCTCGCCAGTAAGCGTATATATTTCACGTTTCCCTCTCTATTTTTTTCTTTTCTCTTTCCTTTCCTCAATTTCGGGATCTTCAGACGATAAATTAAGACCAGTCTGTTAAGATATATGTCATTTCAAATTATTCTTCTCTTTTGCAAAGATGAGATGTAACTGCAGTATATATTTTCTCTGTTCCAAAATTGTAGTCTCTTGTTTCCTACTATTAAACGAAGTATACTTCAACTCATTGGTTGGTTGGGTGGTTCGTTTGTTGGTGGGTGTTTTGGTTTTAACGGCATATCAGCTATTAGTGGCTATTTAATTGCAAATCTTGTTTTCATATTTATATGAATTGTTTAACGTCTGTATGTATTAAGAAATTAGTAGAAATTAAGTTTTCTTTAACTTCATGTCATATTGAAAATAATATGTCCATTAACTTTCATGTGTTTTAATAATTTGGTAGAAATAATAATTATCCGTTTTGTATTAATTAACTGGTAGAAGTATTTTTTATTAAACTTATTGTTGGAAATTATTCAATAAACTGGGTAAACATAATTTCCTTAACTTTATTTGTATTAAGAAATATTTCTAGAAATAATTTTAGGAAGATAAATGTCAAGCCAGTAAAGCGTTATATTTTCACCGTTTCCTCATCTTTATGTTCTTTCTCTCTTTCTTTTCTTTCCTCCAATTTTTTGATCTTCAGACGTAAATTAATAAGACAAGTGCTGTAAAACACTTCTTTTCGAATTATCTTTCTCTTTGCAATGATACAGATATAACGGCGGTATATCTTTTGATCTGTTCCAAAATTGTAGTCTATTGTTTTCCCTTCTATTAAAAGAAAGATACTTAAACGCCAACAACCAACCAACCAACCAACCAACCAACCAGCCAACAAGTTCAACTGTATATCATCCCTGATGGTTCATTTAATGCCATCTCTTGTTTTTATATTCATATGAATTGTTAAAGGTAATATGTATTAATAAATTAGGAGAAATAATTTTCTTTTAACTTCATGAACATTGATTATTGGTTGAAATAATTTCCACTAACTTAATGTGTATTAATAATTTGGTAGAAATAATAATAATTATCCTCTGTGTATTAATAAACTGGTATAAAATAATTTTCATTAATTTTATGTGTATTAAGAAATTTGTAGAAATAATTTTTAAAAGATGAATGTCAAGGCAGTAAGCGTTATATTTCACGTTTTCTTTCTTTTCTTTTCTTTCTTTCTCTCTTTTCTTTTCTTTCCCAATTTCTTGATCTTCAGGCGATAAATTAAGACCAGTCTATAAGATACACTTCATTTCAATTATCTGTCTCTTTACAGTGATACAGATTCCAACATTGCAGCTTATTGTTTTCCCTAATATTAAAAGAAAGATATTTGAACTCGTTGGCTGGTTGGTTGGGTGGTTGGTTTGTTGGTGCATTGGTTGTATTGTTACGGCATATCAGCTATGATAGGCCATTTAATGCAAAATATTGTTTTCATATTTATATGAATTTTTTAACGTCATGTGTATTTGTTTTATAATCTATGCATAGATTATTGTCAACCCCCTGTATTTCTGAAGGGATGGCCCCTTTTCATATCATATGGACTTTCCATGGCCCCTTTTCATATCATATGGACTTTCCATGGAATATTACAGAAAGCCTACTCAGCCACCACGATCATTACGTCAGTCTATACAGGTCACTACCCAGGGCCAACAAGTTGGGCAATCAGGTGTATTGCCACCTGCAACTGTTTAGTCGGCGTATTCTAAAGCCAAAAACAGCGGGACTTGCACTGAAGTCATCAATAAAGTTTTAACTTGCGATATTTTCCCGAGTAGAATATATATATATAATATATATATATATATATATATATATATATATATATATATATATAAATGGACGCTGTCGTTGATTTCGACGCATGAGTGTTCATCCAGTGAACAACCAACACAGTGATTTGTTTATAGTGGCGAAGGACCATTCCACACTTTTTGGCACAGTCGAAAGGAAAGAATTGGTGCATCATGGAAAGAGTCCAGTCTGCCCTACTATTTAAGCCATAGCTAGAGGGAGAATATATGGATTCATACCTTTCCCAAGGGTATTAGCGCTATGTGAAATGCCCACAGCTTCGTCTAGGAATTGAACTCGAACCGACGAGTCCATTTTCCACGACTCTAACCACTAGCCCGACGCGCCTCCATTACTAGCCCACGCACCTCCATTTCATATATAATATATATATATATATATATATATATATATAATACCCTTGGAAAGGTATGAATCCATATATTCTCCCTCCAGCTATGGGTTATATATATATATATATAAATATATATATATATATATATATATATAGTATTGTACGTATGGCCAAAAGAAGAATCGTTCAGATGAAACCTAGATAGATAGTGTCTGACTCATGTATGTCCTTATATATATATATATATATATATATATATATATATATATATATATATATATATATATACGATTATGAATATGATATTTTAGTTACTTGTGTTTCATATGTTTCTCGTTATATTCAGACAGGATTGTATTATAAAGTAGCCCGTTCTTAAAATAAATAACTGTTACATTATATCTTGTATTCCTTAATATATTAACACTGAACCTTTCATTAAATTTGGTTAATTCCCTGATTTTTGTTATTTTTTTTCTTTCGGCGGTGTGACATACAATGGCGGAATTTAGGTCAGTTAAGTTCGATTTGTAATCAATATGTTTACATCGAACGAATCAAAACTGAAAATATCGTTTTATGAGATAAAAAATAATTACATTGATAAAAACTCAATCAAATTACATATTTAGAGATATTATTTCATTTTCTTTCGAACAATATGGATATCTTAAAGAAGATTGAACCGTAAATAGGCGAGAAAAAAGTTGTTTTTTTTCTAAAAATTTAGAATGAAAAAAAATCATACAAAATTTAGAATGAAAAAAAAAATCATACAAATAATAAAAACGCATAAAAATTGCATATTCAGAAAGATTATATTATATTCTTTTCAACAATATAGATATTTCAAAGATTGGAGCAAGAATAGGTGATAAATTCTTAGCAGAACGACTTAGACTGCGAAATTTATTTGCAAAAAATATACATTTCTGCTGTAAATCGCTATAAATCACTGTAACAAAAAGTCAGTCAGAGG